>JAQIVF010000028.1:0-52011 GCA_034698365.1 Steganacarus magnus
AGGACTGCGGACACACAGACAGACAGACGGACGGACGGACGGACGGACAGTGTCAAAACCATAAGCTCTACTTTTTTTAAAAAAGTGAGCTAAAAATTTTTTGCAAATTTTTCGGAAATATGATTTTTTATTTCTCGCTTAACCAGAAAAATAAATAATTTAAGTTGAAAATTTATTTAGCAATTATTAGTATAAAAACTTCGACAAAAGAAATGTAAAGAAAATAATAATGACTGCGATTCTAAAAAGATAATTATCTAACTTTACACGCCATCGTTAGACAATAAATCACTTTTCAATCCATTTATTCTTTCAAATCACTGAGTAAGCAGTTCTAAAGGTTATAATACCATCTCTTCTCTTGTTTCTTTCTATACAATACTTGAGTTATACCACAGTTTCCGCACTGTTTGCCAGAATGTTTGCGTCAACTCTGGCTTTCTCTCCAAAGTAATTAGACTCAATTCAGCGTTCAAGTGGTTGATTACACATCAAACTCAAGGAAACGTATGATGATTTTATAAAGTTGCTATTTATACAGCAATAGCGTTCCCAATTAATTATTTATTAAAATTGTTATAAATATCCTGGTTTTTTGGTTAAAAATAAAAGTGGTGCTGAACTCAACGCTAAACAAAGGAAAATTTTGAGAGAAGATGAAAAATACAGTCAAAACAGTCAAATTTTTAACCATTATGCGCAAAAAAATTGTTACTTGAATGCGATGAATTATAGAAATTTGAGAATCTTTATGGCTGCTGCCCCCAGAATTTTAGACCATAACCTTTACAGCATCCTATAAGTATGTTTAGACAATTTTTTTCACAAAAATAAAAACGAAATGAACTGAACTGAACTGAACGAAATGATACAGTAATTATAAAATTAAACTATAATTATTTTACTAACATTTCGTTATTTGCGTTATTTTATGAGCGTTAACCAATTAATACTTAACACTTGTCTATGTTTTTTTTAATTACATTGGCTTATATCACAAGAAGATAAGACTTAGCAAGTATATAAAATTTTTAATTAATAGCAATTCATTTTAAAAACATAAAACTTGGGGAACTAATACAATATTTATTTTATTAAAATGAAGAATTAATAAAAATCCGGAAAACCTAAAACAAGATTTATTTAATCTTATCATACGTAGAACAAAATATTAGCTCACTTTGATTAATCGATCTAGTTATTAGCTTTGATATTTTTTATCAAGGCAGGTATATGGATTTGACTTTGTCCGTCTGTCTGTATGTCGCCACTCTGACAGGTGGCTTTTTTAGTGAAAAAATGTCAAAATAGGAGGCTTTTTTAGTGAAAAAATTTTAATAAAACGGAATAATTCCACTTTTGGAAAATAAAAATAATTCCACTTTTATACAACGGAATAATTCCACTTTTGGTTTAAAAAACGGAATAATGCCACTATAAAACGGTTTATGGTATTTTTAACTTGTGATATATGTAAGATAAAAAATTAAAATAGAGTAATAGAGGAGCGAACGAACGTAGTGAGCATTGTGACCACAACATCATAATTAACAAAATAACATCCATATAACTACAAATTTTAATACGAAGTCAGATATTATGACCGTATCGATCTTGTTTTAATTAAAATCGAAATTATAATTAATAATTTAAGGTATTTTACATAATTATTGAATCGCACCAAACAAGTCGAAAGGCTTACTTGAATGGTAAAATAGATGATTGAAAACTAACATTTGATAGAATTATTAACTATGAGGAAAAACTCTATCTATAAAAATAAATAAATGTTTCAAATATTTTTTGAACACTAGTTAATAATTAAAAATTTACCTAAAAATAGATTAGCAAACTCGTTCGACTAAAAATGAGATTGAAAGCAATACGATGGTGCATAAAATCAAATCATGTACAAAAGTATTCTAAATAACTGCTGTCAACAAAAGTTTTATGATTATATGGTAATTTTCCAAATTCAATGGAAAGAAGTGGATTTCGAAGATTTCTTATCAAAATGTTAGTTATATTTCAAAGGGTTGTAGGAATTACAAAATACAACAATTTCGTAAGCGTTTATGGAGTTTGAAAATAAAATAATTATTTTTAATTGCTCACATGATAATATTATAACCGTTACTTTTTGGTTTATTAATTAATGACTAACTATGAAAAATTGCATTTAAGTTAAATTTTTTATCTTAGGAAACTTATTAAGGAAATATTACATAAATTATATCGTAATCACTTTCCGTGTAAAATTATATCATAATTAAAAATTTGATTAGAAGTTAATGAAATATTCCACCAGAAATTCCCCGAATTACAGTAATACCAAAATTTTACATGCATTTTTTGTTTATATCAATATATTTTAACAGAAAATAGTATACCTATTTTTAGTAACTAATATTGCCAATTTAACTTACCTTAATAGTACAACTTTTCCATTCAAATCGTTATCTGAGGTATAAGGAAATTTTTATTTTAAGAAAAATAAATGGATTCAGAAATTTCTCAACACAGAAAGTTATTGTGATTTTTTTTCTAGAAAATTTGATAACAGTTATTTTTTATCAAATCTGGTTTTGTAGTAATTTCATTATTACCCAAAACACTCTGATTTATATAAATTAGTTAAATTCAATTGAAAATTTTGTAAGAAAAAGTTTAAAATATGCTTCCGTTTTTTTAAAACTGATTTTTCTTGTAATATTCAGTGTAAAAAAAACAATAGTACCGCATAGAAGTTTATAACAACGAATTACATTTACCATACTTTATTCAGAATAAATAAGTTATACTTTAATCAAGTTATACTCGACATCAAAGTAAACAATTGATAGAACAAAGCATTTGTTAACAGAAAATTTTAGGTCGCATGACAGACAACTTTAAAGAATACTACAGAATACTGTACTACTATTAAAAAGAATTATTTAACTGGTAATATAAGCTGTTTATTGTGTAAATTTTATATAAACAAATATAAATAGATTTAAATCAATCTTCAATAATAACTTTCGTTTTCTTTATCAAGAACTTAGGCTTAGATTCGAGCTCAACAAAAACCGTACTTTTTTTCTGTGTAATAGCAATGATTTTGCATAGAATTGGTTATAATAAACACACACACACTTGAGATTATGATATTAAACTACATGTCAAATCATAATTAATATATTAATAAAATTTTGAGAAATATGGTGAACACATATATGATTGACTATAAATTAAATGAATAGATATGTGAGATATGTCGGTTTTATGTGCGTGCGATTGCATAAAACTGCATACATTATGGGTTTATTGCCTGTAATGGTGTTATATTTTGCTGTGTGATGTGATTGTCGCCCGTCATCACACTCAACACACGCGAGATGTGTGATGTGATGTGATCATGCATTTTATGAGATTGAGAAAAGTTTCATCTTTCACATGAAATACAAGAGGAAAATCGCTGTTATTTCTTCCCCTCAAACACCAGTATTGCAATTTGCATCTTTTCTCTTTCTCTCATTGTGATGGATGGCTCTGTCGGGATTTAGCCATGAACGTCATCTAACTTTTCAAAACAGAATTCTATGCAATAGAGGGTTAATTAACATATCACATTCAACGCATACAGCAGTGTTTGTCTTTGTCTAACACAAGCCTAACCTTATCTCTCTCGCATTCTATGCTCCAAACGCTCTCGCATTCTTATTCTCGATTTGGTTCAGAAACTGCTTAGACTTTACAATTAGGTGCGGATGTGATGTTGCTGTATAAATAAAAAGTTTATATATGTGAGTGAGTGTGTGTGCGAGTGTATGCGAGTGTATGCGAGTGTGTTGTGTATGCACCTAAACACCAATGATGATAACGGTGATGATGATGATGATGGCTGTGTTGATGATGCTATTGCTTGATTTTCATTGTGTAACGTTAGACGTTGTGATATTGCTTATAGTATAGCGCATTATTACAAAGTATGCGATAAGCGCGCTCTAATGCTATGCCAGCCTTTGAATTACTACCACCTATTGATCTGTAATAACTTGTGCAAAGTATTACTTTTTTCAACGCATACCATACTGTATTCTCTCTCTCTCTCTCTCTCTCTCTCTCTCTCTCTCTCTCTCTCTCTTTACTCTTATGTGCATTCATTTTAGCCTTAAATATTATTACCCGAATTGTGTATTCACTTCAATTCAGAATAAAAAAACTATTTTCAATAAAACAAAAGATCATTCGTGTTATATCAATGCCATTATGTTATACGAAATAAAACATTGTGTTTATTTTCCTCATCATAAGAGCTTTGATGGTAAATTCAAGTCAACTATTCATTAACATTCTATGGTCTTCTAAGTAGAGATGGTTTTTATTATTTTGAGTCTCGAGCCCCGACACTCTCTTTTATTAAATAGACAAATAAAACAATTTATTTATATATCCTCAAAACAAATTATTAAACAAAAATATCTGACAAAAATTTAATGAGCATATAAAACAGCTCTGGATGTTTAAACAAAAGAATTTTAGAACAAGATATGGTAGGCGTTTAAATACTAGGCATTTAAATAAATATGTTATATGATGTCATTTCATAAAGAAATTGAATGGATTCCATACGATGGCTTTCTCTCAATTTATACAATAAATAATGAATATTTCAGACTTAATGGAATCTAGAGAGCTATGGTTGAGCTATGTTTTGAGGTTGAGTGGAAAGTCTCGGCTCTTAACTACTACTAGTGTCTGCAGTTAAGTTTTGTCAAATATATAAACAGAAGCGGAGTAACAGTGTGTTAGTAGCTCTTCCGTAGTGTTTCGTCTAACATGGTTTTGCAATCAACGCGACCTTATGTCGACATGCTTTTGATACGTTATACGATCAGTAGACCATTTTTGGCATCAAGAAAAAACTAAATTCACTAAAGTTGGTTGTTCTAGCGATGTTAGGCATAGTGTGTTGGTTTAGCTGCATATTCAATATTCACTATACAATATTACTCTATGGCAGAACATATACATAGATGTAGGTTGTAGTGCATTCGGTAGCCAATCATGCGTATTGTTGGCGCACTTTTTTCACTATCATATCGCATTTTCTCTCTATTGTATGTGCATTATTCTTTAAATACGTAAATCTGCTGCGAAAGCTTATTTTTGTGTGAAAATCGCGTTTTTAGATGTTGTGTTGCCTTCTCTCTCTTCGCACTCTCTTTCACTCTCAATACTATAGCATTTATATTGTACTATACGCTAAAGAATCGCTAAAGAATAGAGAATGAGCTGCTTAAAAGTGCCTTGTTTTCACACTCAAATAATGTGTAAAGAGCAACGACTAGCAATATTGAAGGAAATATTCTGATATATGCCGGAAAATAGCAGATATGCCAGAGCTTTGCCAGAGTATAATGTGAAGGAGATTTTCTCGTAGCTCTCATTCCATTTTTTTTCTGTTTGTGGAAATCCTTTTAAAGTTCCCTCAAAAATCCTCGAGTAAATCCTGTCAACAACTAGAAACAGCGGTAATAGGCTCTATAGAACGCAATTCTCTATACTTACACCATATTTTCAAACTTATCATTTATTGTAACAATGCGTTAAACATGTTTTATCAGTTTTGTGATTTCCACCAATTTTTGGCCAATTTTTCAATTAGTTTTAATAATTCCGCAAAGTATCGCATAAATAATTATTTCAAGTTAATATTATTTTCCATTAATATGTATTTTCTATTTTTGAACATAAAATTTATTAAATTAAACAATGTCTGACAAAAATTATTAAGTACCGTATAATTCTTACATAAATAAATTGCTAGAATGCGAGATAGAATTTATAATGCATAATAGATTTTTTAGAAATTGATTTGTTTTAAGCTTATTTCAATATGAATTGACAATTGACAATATGATAATTGACTATATATTATTTGAATTATTTATAAAAATTATTTAGAATTAACAATAATTTTTCAAATATGATATTAATTTGCAAAAATGTAAATTATGAATAAAATTTTACTTTTCACAATCTATCACTTATTCATATATTAAAATATCACATTACTAGCGGCCTTCTGGCAGAATTTTCTGGAGAATGTGGCTTTGATATTGGGTAATCTATAGATAAAGGTCGGCAACAATGGCGATTCAATATATTGTTGTAAAAACTAAGTGCTAACAATTTAAGCGAAATCTATAGATAAATTGTTAGCACTTAGTTTTGGTATTAAGTTAGCGCGCCGTAAGGCGCGCGTGAGTTTCAAGTTTTGTGTGCAATTAAATTGTTAGCACTTATTTTTTACAACAATATATTGTATCGCCATTGTTGCCGACCTTTATCTATAGAAACCCCTTGATATTTAATTGGCTTATTTTTCTCACCTTTTTTCTCTTTATAGCCGAAATCTATTTTCAACATTATGACACAGTCAAATAGGAATCTTAGATTCTCGAGTCAGTTTTTAGAAATAATTTATGGAAAAATGTAGCATTTCCAACAATAAAATTTTTTTTTAGTTTTAAGTAAACATCAAAAAAATTAACAGGCTGACCCCGATTATGACAACTCGTCGGTGTATTTTAAAACTTTTGCTATAATCAAAGTTTGCCATGAAGTAGACTAATACAAGCAGCCCACGGGAAAATCTGCCCCGAAAATAGGTTTATTATTTACATCCTATCCTCATTCATACAGATTTATGTGCCTTGTATTGAATTTTAAATGTATGGGCTTATAAAATTAGAAAATTTTGTCTAAATAAAGTTATTTTCACATTTTAAACGAATCAATTTTAAATTATTCAATAGAATGATGTATTGCATACGCGGTATTGACTTGAAACCAAATGAACTTTACTTTTCAAGAACAAAAGTTTAGTGCATATGGGAATACAGTTTCTTATTAGTTAATTTATGTGAAGGTTAACGGAATCATATAATATTGTCATAATTGAGATAACAGCTATTGTGTATTGTGTTTGTGCTTTTTATTTAGTTGCCAAAAAAAATCGATGAATTAGTATAATACGAGTTGCCTTAATCCGAACATTTTAGCATTATAAACAGCAAAAATTTCTGTGCATTAGAAAATCAGTGCCATAATAGAATTTTGCTATAATCGGGGTCTGACTGTATTTACAAACTATCTAGACTTTATTTAAAATTTTAGCATTATAAACAGCAAAATTTTTTTGTGCATTTGTAAACTTTCCCTGTATTTTTTTTTTTGCTCTCCAGGATATATATTTTTGGTTAGAGTGTACTTTAAGTGGGAGTTTTTTTTAATTGTTGATCTCAACAATTAATTTGGCAATTTTATCGTTAACGTAACGTAAAATAATAATTTAAAAAAATATTGTTTAAAAAGTGTATCGCAATAAATTCACTAAAAAAATACGCATTAAATGCTTGGACATTAAATTAAATTCTATTATGTTTCTCTAAGTGCGATTCAAAAATGAGTTCACTATCTATTCAGTCTCTATGATCCTCTAATTTTATCTATTAATAAATCGAAGATTTTGGTTTCATTAAAATCAAAGATTTAATGCCACTCAATCCTACGCTGGTGTTAACACACGGAGAGAGAGTTAAACCCGTAATAAAGATAATATTTATTATCGCGGCATCTATTAAAAGCGTCACTTTTCGATACCAGTATATTTCATTATTTTCATTTCATATTACAGTATTTCTAAATGATTTTTTTATTTATTTTGCATCACTTCGAATGAAAATTTAAATTATTTATAAAATTAATTTGAAACAGAAAAAAAATATTTTCTTCGTTTAAAAACTTTTCTCATATTTTCCTTAATTATGTATACGTTTTTGCTTTACTTAAAAATTTAAATTAAAAAAAATGCATATACTGTAGTTAAGTAAATATCTAATATGGCATGAATTTTTGCAGTTTTACATCCGTAGAGAATGTATTTCGCAAATGTGTTCACATGTGTTCGGATAACCAATAAAATAATATGCATGGCATACACAATGGCGTATAAACTTCTTATTTATAACAATGATAATAGTGGAGCATATTTCAAATACTGTTTTGTCCAAACAGACACATTCTAAGACCTCTGGTAAACTATGAGCGTTGGAGACCACCTCGTCTCTCGTCTCAAAGTGATACATCTTAGAGCGTTTTATATCTTCACTCGTCTTTTGAGTTGCGTGGCCACCCTTGAAGTTAAAACGTATTGTGAGTTTGCTTATGCCTTAACGATATGGTGAATAAAAGAGAACGAAGAAGAAAAAAGGCAAAAATGAAAGATGCTTTTCTAAAGTTTTCTAAAGAGTAAAGCTTCTGCTGACTATGCATCGCACAGTTTGTTAAATAATGTGATGCTGAATATGTGCTTATGTGCGATATATGTGAATGCTCTGTTATAGTGAAGTTGAACTGTTTAACTGCTCTGCTTTTGAAGAATTATTTAAATCTTAAAAATTTGCCAGTAGGTTGGACTTATGGAGTACAGTTAGGGATCATGTTGAGGACTAGCGATTGTTTGCCAGACTTTGTTTGCCATCCCTACATTCATCCAAAAAGAGCAAAGGCGTTACTGAGGCAGGGCTCAGGACCTTGAGGTCATAGATAGCCGTTTTGTGAAAAGAAAAACTCTATTCTTTATTTTTCATATGTTTCTTTAATATCGCCAACTATTGCCCGTATTAGATACTGGATAAGCTTCTCACTTCTTTTCATTATTACCGTATATATATCAATAGTGGGGGGAATCAGTAAGTGAGTATAGCAGCAGTTTGGCTATTCTTAAGGTTTAGCTATGGTTTAGTGGCAGTGTATGCCAGTATGACAGCAGTAGACAAGTGGCCTGTCAACACTATTCATATGAAACGCAATTCAGAATCAGAAGAAGCAGACGTTTCACATTAAATAAATAAAATGTGAAGGCCTGGTATGCACTGTGTTCACTATGTTCACTGTGCTCACAATTGGCCACAAATGCAACAAGCGATCCATTCGCTAGCAATTGCAGCCTTATGTATATTAGTATTTTTGGTTATGAATAGATTTGCTTACATTGTGAAAACTCAGTGTGGGCTCACACTCACAGCCAAGTTTTTGATTCGAGAAGAGCACAGCATTTAGTAAAAAAAAAACCTAAACCTATATATTGTTATTATTAAACTTTACTATACAGCTGTCACACGTTTTTCAGTTAACGATTTTAGGTTTCAAAATATTTGGCTGCTCAATGTTTACTATATCCGGTCACACCAAATATTTCACTCTACCATCTAATTCATCATTGCATGTATTGATTTCTATTTTTCTAAATACACAACACTTTCGTGACCATTCAACCTGACCATTCATGACCATTCATGAACCATTCAACACAATTCAAGGTTTCCGTCCGTATGGTCATCCATATCCACTTACACTCCAATTATTTTAACACTTACTGGTAATTAGATTCAAATATTCAATTTACAATTCATTATATTGTTTCATTTCTCTAACTAATGGACACACATCGACCAAAATAACTAACAAAACAATTAGATAATCATTTAAAGTGACATTTATATAATTTTTATTTGTGACGTTAACGAACATTTCTGCGCATCATTGATAATATTGTACAGTAAAGAAGATAGTAAATTATATTTATGCTATTTGTTAAATTTTCCTGCTAAACTGTACTGCATTTGATTGCGCATTAGAAAAAATATACATTACGATCAATAACATATAAATTCTAAATTATCAATTTTGACAACTAATGCAACAGAAAACTAATTCGAGCTAAACACTTATAATTTATTACTAAGATATCTATTGCTGTAAGTAATTTTATAAATATGTAGTTGAAAAAATTTTTTTGATTACATTACTGTATTGAATCTACTTTCTAATATTGATTCGACTAACACTAACACACTACAGTAACACACGATAGGACGCGACACTATTCTGTCTGAACGAGACAACAGCGCATTTGTCAGTTAATTGTTTTTTAGTGTTAGTTTGTTAAAAGAAATGTCAAATTAGAGTTCGCTTTGTCCAATATCTGCAATCAACTCAATTAAACTAATCCGCTGCAAAAATAGAGTATCACTAATGGCAACTGACTTGAAGTGTTCATTTGTTGTATAGTTGATGATTATAGTACGTACACACTATTTATATTACTCGATTCGCATTTATTGAGCCAAATTGATAGCTCAATATATAACTTAAATAGTCTGCAACAGAATATTAGATAAAAGTTAGCTAAATCAGTATTTTGATAGTTTGTGTGTATCTTTGTAAGCAATTTCCTTAGTGAAGCAAAACAAATGGACATGCATTGCAGCATTGCATTCACTTACGTAGAGTAGAGTAGAGTACATTGTATAGTAGAGTAGAGTAGAGTTAGGAAAAACTTAACTCTCCATACATTTCTCTTTATTCATTGTACAGTAATGTCGATTGCATTGTCTACGATTAATTAGGGTCATTTCCCTCAGTGTTCACTACTTGATATGATAGAGAAACGAGCTAAAGTAACATGGGATCAACGTTGATGGTGATCGAAAGTAATGGTTTGCCAGTGCAAGCAATCTGAAACTGTTACTACCACTGTCATCACATACTGCACTGTAGACTGTGCAGCACACACACACACATTTAGCGACATTGCAATGGCATTACACCGCTAAACAAGTTGTCAAATATAATTCACTCTTTTCTTATGTCTTTGAAATCTCAATTGGGACATACATTGGTGAATGTTGTTTCGTGAACACTAAACACTACACAACTACTTCTCTACCTATGAAGACAACCAACTATTCGATCGACATCTTCTTTTGTGAGAGATTTTTGTTCGCCAATTGCATAACGGCTCATATATCTGATACTTTAAGCCCACTTTCGTTTCGAGCTAAGCTCTCAAGAGGTTAGCTCTTCTTATTTGCTGCCAAATTAGTGAGTGAGACAACAATATTGCCAGTGTTGCCAACACACAGCTAATGTCTGCTAATGTTGCGCACATATAATAAAAAAAACTTCTTTCAACTCAATGCGTTAATCATTTGTGATTAATGAGATAAATTGAATATCAAACCAATATTGCGTGTTTCACTTCCCTTTAGAAAAACTCAAACTCTGTTTTAACTGATGTTTTCTGATATTTTTATCCTCTC
Organism: Steganacarus magnus; assembly: GCA_034698365.1. Lineage (NCBI taxonomy): Eukaryota > Metazoa > Arthropoda > Arachnida > Sarcoptiformes > Steganacaridae > Steganacarus > Steganacarus magnus. The sequence goes on from JAQIVF010000028.1 coordinate 11,154, forward strand.
TATTCGCGAATGCAAATGTTATTCATTAAAAAGCGCTGCGAATTTTTATGCAAAACTGTGTGTTATTCACAGTGTAAAAAATAATTTCGACAATTCCCATAACTGACACCATTTTTAATGTTATCAACGTAATAATAACTTGTATACTGTATCTGAACGCTCGTACACACATCTTTTGCTTTTTAGCCAAAAATAAACATGACATGTATATACTATATATAAAAAGTTTATGTGAAATTTTCTAGCATATCATTCATTGAATATTCATATACAGTATTTCGTAATATTTCGAGAAAATAATCGATTACGTTGTCTAACTTTCGGGTATTTTGCAAATGATTTTTATTTTAACTATTATTAATTACGTGTAATAAATTTATTAATTAAATACAATTTTTAAAAAAAAAAGATTAAAATACTTTTCTGAAAGAAAAAACAAAAAATAATTTCGAACTAATTTTAAACTAATAATTTTTATTACTATTAATTTTTTTATTTTACTAAAATTAATTATTTATCGTTTTCCTAAACAGTAATTAATAAAAACAATTAAACTAAATTAGAAAATAATTAATAATAGATTTATTGGCGAACGAAAAAATTAAATAAATAACTGATGCGAATGCGAACTCTGCGACCATAATTTATTTAATATGCGTCGACATTAGTCAGACAATTATTTTAATATGATTACTAATGTATAAACAATAAATGATAATTTAAACATAGTGCGCCTTTATTGCAGAGTGGAGAGAGAGAGAGAGAGAGAGAGAGAGAGAGAGACGAGAAGCAAAATAGTTGTCTAAATAGGAGGAGATAGAGTGTTATTGCTAGATATTATAGCGTGACATTCATACTTATAAATGGCAGATATTGCTTTGGTAGCACTAATCTTAAACATTACTTTGGAAACGCTCAAATAAGTAAGACAAATCGCTTAAGATACTCACAATCTGTAGCCACAGTATTTTTTTCTATTGCGCGCAATAATATAGCTCTCATTGAAAAAATAACGTTTTCTCCTCTCATGTGTCGAATGGTGCGATACGTGAAAATTGTGTGACATATATTGGGAATACGTTTGGGGTTCGGGTGTGCAGTATGGCTCGTATATGCATCGTATGCATCAGTTTTTATGTGCGCTCCAATCACGACAATCACGAATTCATCGGTGAATGTGTGTCTTATAAACGTAGCGCCATAAACAGGCATTAAAGAGTATATTGCATTTTGCACATCGCTGTATGAATAGTGAGTGCGATTCAAACTCAATCCCTGAGCAAAGAGCCATTGAAAGTAATAAAGTTAAAAACAGTTTAGATTTAAGCGAAAACCTTAGCATTCTTTCACGAGTTGATAGTGTTTTGGATACTGTTATAGAGGGTTATCTAACTGCTCGACAAGATCGTAAAAATAATTAGCCAATTGCCACTTTAATGCATAAAGAGTAACTGAACTCGCATACAACTTATTGCAATATATTCTCCTGTTTACACTTTATTGCTCTATTTTCGTCACAAACATTTCAATTGAATGCTAATGCATGTAAAGCTCTTTACTTTAGTTATTGGTGCGCCGAAGCGATCCACGCTATCATATCGATACTAGTGATGCTGGAGATGCTAGAGATGCTAGAGATGTAGCGATCATGCATATACAGTATGTGTAGTATGTATAGCACAGCACAGCACAGCTCAATACAGTACTGCATATACTACTAAACTATGAATTTGCATTCAAAATAGTATAGTCAATCAATACTGTATATTCTGCTATTGACTTAAAGTTGTGCAGCAATTCATTGCAATTCGCACACACACTCACTCACATAGACACTCACTGAGTTTGCATCGATTTCATTATGATCACATATACCATACTCTACTTTTTATTCAATGAAAATGCAATCTAAATAATAGGAAAAGTAACGCATATTCACACCAATTGTAATCGAAAATCTGTACCTTTTCCAGTTTCCTGTTAAAGGAATTGATAAGAGTAAGTGATGAACGGGGGGAAAGGGGAAGAGGGACGCCAACACAATGGCAACGGCAATAACAGTTATCCCCATCATTGAATAATGGAAATCAGTTTCAATGTTAATGCATTTGCCATTTGCCTACTGGCTATTGAATAATATTATTGCACTGTAAAGACTACTAAAGCTAATGCCAGCGAGCATTATGTCGATCCATATTACACACCATTTCATACTTTAGAAGAAGAAAAAAATACGTTTAAATATATTTCGCAAATATTAAATGTTTGCTAGTAATTATCATAAATTATTTTTTAGTTAAACAATTTATTAATGACACCGTTTTCTCTGATATTTACAGCTGTGTCACACACTTTATATATTCCAGTATTACAGAGTCATATATTGTTTGAAATTTATTATGAATTTTTATTTTTCATAACTTTATCACACCATTAGTTCATAGTTAATATTTAATGAGCAAACTTTATATTCAATTTTATTCTGAATTTATATAATTTTTTTTTGTTATCACTATAAGCAAAAGTAAGTAAGTAAGTATTTTTAATGTATTTAATTATATTTTTCTTTTTTTAATATATTATTTCTCTTTTTAAAACTAATATCCATTATCACAATTGAATTAGTTGTGCAAATGTAAAGTTATTAACACTGAGTAGTGTTTTTTTGGGGGCAGACACTGATTTCAACCATAATCCGGAACATTTGAGTGCATTCTCCACAAAATGAGTGTTTGGCCCCCATTGCCCAAAACCCCCAAAACCCGGAAACTAAATCCACTTATCTTTTTGGATGTGAAAACTTTAAGTCTTTGCTACAAACGTAACATCATTACATTTGGCTTCAGCCGTAAGAATTGTAATACAGTTAACTGTAAAACGCTATTGCATTACACATTACAGATTGAGAGTTCACTAAATTAAATTAGCACACATTTACCAGTTCATTATTCCTTTAGGAAATAATTTATAAACTTGCATACAACACAGTACAGTACAGTTACAGCACTGCATTAACAGTATGCGCTCCAACCCTCGTTTATAATGTTACGCTTTATTCATTACACCATTTTATTTTTAATTTTTCAGAGGTTTAGAGAGAATGTGCGAAGCAATTATTTTAAAATAATAATAGCTTTATGTGTTCATATTATCCATTATTAATGTTCTTTACTGCACAAATCATTACATGATTTCGTATAGTTTTATATACTAAAGCTTTAATAACTAGTAGTCTTCTTTGTTATTCCCAGTACTCTAAAACAGTACTTTCTTTTAGAGAGAGAGAGAAAAATAAAATAAAAGAAAATTTCGTCTTAAACTAATGGGCGAATAAAATTTTGAAGTTGTTATTATTTTTTCTGGCGCTGTAAATGATTTAAGAACACGACACGAATAGCGAATGTCATCATTAAAGGAATATGTGGACATTTTGGCTGTTAGTTTTTATAGACACTCGGGACAAATGTTGCACACCATTACATTTAGCTGTAAGAAATTTATAGTAACGAATAATACGAGCATCAAAACTGATATATACACTAACATCTTATATACTTTATAATACTTATGTTTCGCTGCCTGTATAGCAATGTGTTTTCATTTTTGTTGTTTTTAAAGTTTTTAAAATTGTCTTTTTCTGTATTATTACCGCTGCAAATGCTTTTTTGCTCGATGTTAATGGTTTTTTCTTTTCTTTCACTCTCTCTTCTTATTTTTTGATATACACTCCGAGTAATGTTATTTAATGGAAAACTATATGTATACCTATTTTTTGCGAATGTAATAAAGTGAGAGTAATAATAGGAAGAAATAGCATTATTTCAGAGAACTTTATCTCAAATTAAAGAGAGAGAAAAAAAATGATTATTATAAAGTTGGCCTCAAGACTAGTATGGGTCTACTTCTACCAGCGAAACAGACATGAAAATATTTTGCTCTGTTTTTCTGTTATTTTTTTTCTCTATGTGTACGACAGTAATAATGATTTTTCTCTTCATCAAACTCTGAACTCTCTCGAAAAAAATATAAAAAGATAGATTGCCTGAGTAGAGATAAGCGTAATAACTTCATGTTTAGTTGAGCGCAAAGAAGCATATTTACTGGGAGTGATATTAACTTGATATTCATACTTCTGTATCTACAATATAAGTTGATATTTCTTGTGCATGTCATCAACTTATATTGACACCTAACACATTAGCTTTGCATCGGTGTCGATCAAATTTTTATTATATTTATATACATTACATACATGCACACTACCCTTACCTTATTTTTTTCATAACACAGCGAACTCACAAAATCTTTTTTTAATACTTAGTGTGCGTTCGTTTTCCAAACACACAACGTTTTTGCAACTCTCACGCATCAATGAATTGCTTATTATTGCATCAATTTACTCTGAAATAGTTTTTGCCATCTTTTTTAAAGCCTTATTTCTGGAGACACGAGACGCGAGATGAGAGAGTGAGTGGAGTGAGTGAGAGAGTGAGAGAGTGAGTATGTGTTAGCAAAGCGAGTGTTGCTAATGTAAAAATGTTAACTTATTTGCTTTTATTGGATGATTGCTCTCAAATGCATTCGTAATATTACTAATATAATAGTTTGATAAAATGCCATTCATGATAGCTTTATTGAAGTTAATATTCACTTTAACTAGAATAAAGCGGTGCAGCATAAGCATCATAAGGCATCATAAGCATCGAATTCATCAGCATTTTAGTTGTTTGGCATTAACTCTAGCATCCATCTTATTATACTTGAGCACAAGAAAATTGCTGAATCGTGAACAGAAAGGGAGAAGAGAAAGAGAAAGAGAAGCCACGAGTACGCCAGAGAGAGCGCAGTTTTAATTATAGACTGGCATTGTTGACACCTTTGAGTGAAGCAGTTAGAGAATGACTAGTTTTCTCTATCGTTAGAATGCATTGGCTTACAGTTTATTCAGTATATAGTGTAACAGCCCTTTACAGCTTGCTTTTACGTCCGGATCACTTTGTGAAAAGAAGCACTGAGGCAAACAAAAGTCTCTACTATGGCTTTACAACGCAAACTTAGTTAACATTGCTATGCGCTATACGTACTAAAAAAGCTTATATCATAGCTGATTGCAAAGATAGGCATAACTGAGGAGAGAAACTGGAGAGAAATCGTGTATTGAATACGTGTAGAAGTTTTTACTGCATTATATAGAGCACAATGTTTACTATATTGTAAGCAATCACCTTAAAGGTGTATTATATTATTGTTGCCAACAAACATTCACTATAACCTAATATCCACTTTTTCCTCTATTGCTTCCACTATTTTCATTTTTCTTTTCACGCTATAATTTATTTTATTTAAAATAGTGTATTTCGGTTTAAGTTAAACTGAATATTAAAGCAAAAAAAAAGTTTGCTCTCTTTGTATGAACGCATATAATTTTTTTCGCTTATATATATGTACAGTATACGCTTTTTTGTAATTTTCACTTTAAACTAAATTTTTGGATTTGATAGATCATTGTCTGTCTTATTTAGTTCATTACCATTTAAAGATATGCGAGATTTTTCATTTGTGTGAAAAAGTAATTCCTTATAATTATTAATTCAGTGATTTATTTATTTATGAGTAAAAAATAAAATAAAATCTTGCGTTTTATATAATCTATACTTTGCTCTTGTTTTTATCTCTTAAAGTAAACTTAACTTAACAAGTAAAGAGAAAAATTTTAATAGTGTTTTTTTATTTAAAAAAATCATAAAAGAAAAATGGCATTGTATGTAAAACTTGCTATTACTAAAAAAACATTTGAGAAAATAAAGCTATAGCTTATACTTTGCAATACATACTGTAAGAGCAGTGAATAGATATTTGATATTTTGGAACATTAGAATAAAAATGAATGATTCAAATTTAACCATAATATTACACCAAACAATGGATTATTATCTGTATCATTACAATTTTTTTTGTTGGATTTATAAACAACTTTTTTCCTAAACATAAGAGTTTGAACTAAATAAGAACTTATTATTAAATGTTCGTTTACTATTAAATGATACTAAAAAATAATGTCAGATTTTATCGATATATTTTTATTGTGACAGAAACTAATTTTAATGTATCCAGTGTTTAACAAAAAAATTTCTATAAACCTTATTTCATTTTTAACGTCTTATTTGAACTTCAACTTAAACTCAAGTTTTTTAAGAAAATGTATTTTTTTAGTAATTTTTTATATTATGAATTTTTCTATGAATAAATAAATAATATAATAATAGTTACAAAATTTAGGTATTTAGGTGTAAATGTGTTCAATCGATCAAGGATTTAATAGACGATAATTTATTGTGATTTTTAAAAGTTTTTAATAATCATGAATAAAATTCAATATATTTTAATTTTAATTAATTAAATATAATAAACTTATAGTAAATTATTCTATATTTTTGGCAAAAAAATAAGTTTGATGAACGAGAAAAATATTAGTTTTGATAAAATATCCTAATTAAAAATAAGTGCATGTTTTCATTACTAATTAATACACTATTTTTTGTGAAATTATTTGTGGAAAAATGTTGAGCCTATTTATTTTTAGTTACTGTATATGTTATCTATAAATTTGTTAATTCAGAGGAAAGTGATTAAATGAAAGCTAAACATTAGGGGATTAGATGGTGCAAATAATAGGCTGATTTCGAGCCAATTTAACGTTAGCGAAGGATATCACTGCCAACTCGATCAGCAATTTTAATCAGAGTTTTCTGACATTATATCAAATCAAATCATATCATATTATTATATCGTTTGGCAATATTATTAAAGTTCTCTCTCTCTCTCTCTCTCTCTTTCTCTCTCAATACGAAATAGATTGAGTTGACTGGGATATATGAGATAAACATTTTAAATCGCATGAATGGTTGAGTTGAGACGATGAATATGAGAGTCACAACCAATTTAGGTGTTATGTGTGCGCGTTTCTCGCACTTTTTGGTAGTTTAATGTATTTACAATTCTGTGTTCACCATACACACCAATACCGATATATACACATAAAACCTGAATGTGTCACTTGAAAATGAAAACTCTAACGGATCAAATACTTTATGTTATTTACGACAATGTTTTTTCCAATACAATTTTCAATGCGTTATTCTGCTTAAAGAAAAGGTTTTTATATCAAATGTGATGTTGAATACATAGGAAAAGCCACTTTGAGACTCTTTTTTCGCTTCAATTGTTTTTCTCTATATGGTTGACCACACGTGTTCCTCTTCCCTCTAGTTGTGTACCAACATGTCAATATCGGAGTACTGTACTGTATTTGCAAAAAGAGAGAGACAGAGAGAGTGTGAGAGAGTGAGAGAGCAATACAAACAGCTGCTGTGGTGCTAACGTGTCTAACGTGTCACCATAAGGTCTGATAGTGATAATGCATTAACACTTGCACTGTAACTCTTAGCAACACTGTGTTATTTCGTACTTCATTTCGAGATGCATACAACCGAAAATCTCATATGATGTGTGTGTGATGCAAGTGATGCAAGTGTCACACAACTGATATAGACTGATATGCGAATGCGGCAATAGATTGTTTGTCGCTTCTTGTGCTGTGCTGTGCTCAGCGTTGTGTGCCTCACATAGCGTCCCACACATTCTCTCTCTTTCTCTCTCTCTCTCTTAATCTCTTTTCATTTTGAAATTCACTTTCACGTCCACATTTGCCACATTGCATCTCTACATCTCTCCTCTACTCCTCTACTACAGTAGTTCTCGTATTCGTAAGTCACTAATCCGCTTAAATTAATTAAGTAAGCTTTTGGCACAACGCTTTGGTGGGATTCGTCTAAATCCTGGAATAATGTTATTCATCGCCAGATGAGTATATATATACACCAAAAGCTTTGACGAAAGGCAATGTATCAGTGGAGTCGCGATACGCGCTCGTATATAAAGTTTATACGCTGTGTATCATCTAATTTTACTCATTTTCGCCATCATCTCAATCAGTTCTTTATGTAGAGCACAATCACAATCCCTTATGTTTAGTTACAGCGCTTCTATACTCAATACTAAAATGTAATATTGTGTGCAGCATATACAGGCATATGCGTGTGTTTTTCTCTGTTTCTCTCTTTTAATCCGTTGTCAGACATGATAGCCAACATCGAGGATTTCGTGTATAACATCTGAGAAAAGCTAACAGTAACATGACATCATTCTTTTGTCTCTTATATGAGTTTTTTCTTTCTCTTTTTACGTGTATTCCTTTTTCTCAGTCTAATATTATTATTTTTTTCGAGGGTGTGCTGTGTTTAGTTGATGTGTAACTTATAATCTTTACATACCATAGCATGCATTCATATTGGTATCAATACCTACAGTGAACACACACAGCAAAGTCGTTATTCTACTCACTTTTTTCTTTGCTCACAGTCTAACTCCAACGTCTGCACACTCACCCAACACTGAATTCGCTGACATTTTCATAAAAATTCATATCATTTGATAGCAGCATCTTTTAACATTAGTTTGACGCTCTTCCACAACGCGTGTGGCATTTTTGAGTAAAAGGTGGAACTCAATACATTCTACGGTATACAGGCATTGATGCAGTGATTGCAGTGATTGCAGTGTGCAGTCAACTCAATGACTGTATGCAATACTTCATACGTCGATTCCCGAATGATAACTCGAATAACTTACTAATGAATGCTGTGTTTAATTTTTGCGACATATTTCGTTATCTCTGAATTTTAATTCAAAATGCAATTTCTGTTTTGAAATCGCGGCATATATTTAGCGATCTAAAAAATATGATAAAAAAGCGATCTCGCATTTAATGTTTTGGATGTGCGCTGCAATTTTGCCTCAATATGTAACGCAGCATTACTTTAGAGATATATTCTCTGCTGCAGTATATTCAGTGCATTATAGTATTAATATACACAACTGTTATTAGACACAAATGTTGTTGAAGTTGTGTACTATTGTCGTAAAGTGCATATAGAGCTCGTGATTGCTTTTGCAGAGCTCGTCCTTTTCCATGTTTAAACTGAGATTGAATTGCCGCCTATTGAAACTGCATACCAAAACTATCATACTATTTATATGCCAGCCTATTATTGCGTTGCATCGCTAATATTGTGTTCACCTATAACTTAAACACCATAAACACTATGAACAATATAAACAGTATAACACTTGCATCACAAGACAAACACCACACCCTTTTATTCATGTCTTACTGATTGTTACACATATACCAAAACTACCAAAAGCCATACGCCATAAGCCATGCCAGCATAAAAAAAAACTTATTTTTCTGGTCTCTATTATTATATGTGGCATTCTTCTTCTTCTTCTTTTTTTATCATCACATTCTCTTGTTGTTGGTTGGTGTGCTTGCATGCGATGCCATATCATCAACTGTGTGTTATAGTATTATAGATAGCAAATCCAAAAACATTCAATACAAAGCGCAAATACATTATATTGTGTGTGTGTGCGATCAAAATCAGTAAAGTGTTAATATATGCAAGATTTGTGTCGCAATTCTTTAGCGAAAAGCTTTTCCTTTATCTTCAGGCGATTTTTCATACTATGTTTTTATTCTTAAGCTAAATATTGGTATGCAAAACGCAATATTAATACATCTGCCTTCGCGTTTGCAAATGAGGATAAGTCCTCTACCAATACCTCATGAATCAAAATTCAGAACATTGTTCGCTTCAAAATTCGTCAATAACTACTAGTCTATGCCTAATAACATATTATATAAAAGCAATGCTTTATTAGTTTAAAAAAAGGTCTCAGTCTCCACTACAACTTCTGCTCGCAGTACTTCTTTATTTCGTTTATTATAACTTATATATATATATATGTTTGAGTCTCTCCTTTTGCCAAAATATCGATTAGTTTTCTCAAAGGAGGGAGAAATACTTCTGGGAAGGAACACCCAAATCCAACAACACTGAACCAATAAAAGTTGTGCAATTCTAATGCACTGCGTGTTCGTGTTATGGTGTTATGTTGTGTTATGTGTTCACTACTAACTGAAAATCATTTAAATGATGCAATACAACAGCCAACAACAATACAGATGCACACACACTCACACCAAGTCACAAACACACCATACACATACACACTGTTATTATTATTATTATGATTATGATTATGATCATGCAAAATGAGTTCAAATCGCTTTCCGTCAGTTGCAGTTCACCTGAAAAAACTAAATTGATATTATTTTTTATATAAAAGAAAATTTTCTAGTTTAATAATTTTTGCCAATGTTTTTCTTTATCGATAACTAAGTTCGCTGTAAAGTTGTTGCGGATTTGTGCGCACACAATACGCATCGATTTAACGATTACAGTCGTGAACCTGATTTTTTCGGTACACAAATTAAATTAAACAATTTTGCAACGAATGTTTTCCAAAATAAAATTCATCATTAAAATGTGTTATTTTTTCAACAGAAAAAACTTCTACATTTTTATGAATTAGAAATATTCGCATAAAATAAAAATTAGCTATAAATAAATACCAAGTTTTTATTTCTATTTTTTCATCTATTATTTATTATCAACGAATAAATTTGTTAAATCTTGTGACACACGAAACAGAAATGATTATTTATTTTGATTGGCTGTAAATTTTATTCAATAAATATAATCCTCAATGTTGAGAGTAGTTCTAATTTTTTTTTAAATTTTACTGTTAAAAAATTTTATGATTTTAGAAGTTAAAAAATTAGTAACAAATTAAAAAAATTTGAAGGTTGAAAATTAAAAAAAAACAAACATTCAGAAAATATATTCAATATTTAAAATCAGTTACCAATGATTTTTTTTTAATTTGTCAGTTCACTGCAACAGTTATTTTGTCATTAAATATTAATAAATGTATTATTTTATCTGCGCATATAATTGGCTCAAAATGTCATTCTCGTTATGATAAAAGAGGCATACAAACAGTTTGGTTTTGATCAAACCATTTAATTAAGACTTTAAAAGCCAGTCTACATTATTTTGATAGCAATGCTTACACAAAACTAAACACGCATATAACTTACATGTAAACTCAGTCTTTATTCGCGTTTAACCCTTAAGTTATGAGCCATAACTTAAAATGCAAACGCATAAGAGAGAGAGAGAGAGAGAGAGAAGTGCTGAGATAACAACAGAAAAATACTACTCTGTTTTTAAAGTGATCGCTATTATTTGAAAATCAATGGTTGAAAACTAGTGGTATGACCTGACGAAGAGGAGAGAGCGAGTGTGTGTGTGTGTGTGTGTGTGTGTGTGTGTGTGTGTGTGTGGTGCGAGTTAGTGTGTGCGAGAAGCGTTAAATTAAGCGTGACCACAAGATTCCCATTTGGCAGCTCTGCTTTTTTTTACCATATGAGACATATGATATATTTGCTTTCAACACCATTCAAACATCAAATAAAATAAGCGTGTTATACAAATATGAATGTTATATATCCCCCTTCAAAACACAGTCAGGAAAAAATTTTGAGCGTGTTTTATGCAATTATAGCTGTCTTTTTGAATTTTTGTTTCCGAGAGTACAGTTAAAATGTGTTTTGATTACACGAATTGATTATTTTGAAATTTTAATTTTAAATATATTTTTTTTTCATTAATAAAAATTGCGTTGCTTGAGAGGAAAAACATTTCATCGATAAGTTAAAACTAAAGAGATTTTAATTCTAGTAAACGCTAACACTTCGCGATTGTGTTAAAACGTAATTAAAAGTAAAAAGTAATCAAAGTTGAAGTTAAGCTTATCTCGTTATTCTAATGATCTTACAGTAATTTTCTGGTAAAAATTTACTGCAAACATTTTTTAAAATACGAATAAAATTGTATATGAAAGTTCATAATTGATAATCTCATTAAGACAGCACACGTGTCTCACTTATCTGGATTAACATTAATTCAGTAAACTTTAAATTTTAAAAACAGTTTTTAATGAATTTTATGCGCAGATTTATTTTACAGTAAACAAACTTTAAAATAATCGTTGTTTAAACTTTACCAAAAAAAAACCAAAACATTTTTGTATTAATCTAGATATTGTCCAAATTCTTATAAAAGTTTGTTTCAAGCTTTTCCGATACTATTTTTATATAATTGAAATATTTCTCTTATATTCACAGGTTTTATGCTATACTAGTGGCGATACCGCGCCTATATTTGCAGATTTTTGCAAACGGAGAGGTACTTAAAATTTGAAAAGAAACCAAAAGAAGTCCAAATGAAAAATGCGATATCGTCTGTGAATGAAGCAGAGAGAGACTGCCTCGAGTGGAAGAAGTTTGAATACCTCGGGGAATGTTTTACGAGCAATGATGATAAAAAAACATGATATCGAATGCTGAGGTATAGCTGTCTGCATGTGTAATGAGAGAACTGTGGACATCAGCGGTAACAATCAATTGCCTATCAATTGCAAAAAAAAAAACATTTTTCAACTTTGCTCATAATAATTTTTTACCGATTAATTTTCGATACGTGCCTGAAAAACTTAAATACCGGAATTTTTTTTTGCGTTCGGAATCACCACTTAGTTTCCATAATCAAAAAAAATAAAATTCCTAATTCTAAGATTTTTAATTTTATAAACTATACATGACGACGACGACGACTCGATTTGAGCAATTTATTTTATTTTTATTATTTTATTTCGAAAATGTTTAAGAAATGCATTTTTAAATTATCGAATGGAAAAAATTACGCTCAAATCTTCGCAACAAATCAGGAAAGAAAAACTTTTTGCTTTATCAGTGCACACACACAAAACTGGTTATAAGATTTCTTTGTAGTTGCAGTTCTGAACAAATTGCAAAGTTAATTGATTTGGCTGTAAAAAAATTTCATTTCACTTCATTTATATTAAATCGGTTTAAAAGATTTTTAACATATCCACTCTGCCTCTTATAAATTATATTAACAGTGTAATAAAATTGAAAAGAGGAAATGTATTGCAACTAAATGAGTATAAATGTGTCGATCACGCAGTAGTTAACATTAATTATAAGCACAGCGAACATATAACTTTTTATTTAAATTTTTCGCTTTTTAAAGCGAAGTGCTGTGCTGTACCTTTGAAAGTTGTGCTGACTTCAAATATTCAGCTGTGATAATGGTGGAGAACATTTGTTGAAATCGATAATAGAATTTTTTTTGTGATATACATACACTAAAACCTCCATATTTAAAACCTCGAATAGTTTTGGCAATTATAGTTTTAAGATTTTTTAAAATTTTCTTCATATCTAATAAATTATTGTTTTTTGTTTTTGTTATTTTTATTCAGTAAGGATAACTATTTTTACCCTAGAAAATAATAAAATAGCTATTCACGAGTTTAACTATGCAATATTGAAAATAGTGAAAAAGTCGCAATTCATTCGGTGCGCTAGAAATTCAAAATACCAGAATAAACTGACACGCATATCGATAATTAAATAATTTTAAAATTATACTTTTGCGAATTTTACAAGCATTAACGCATTAGTGTGTTTATTTCTAGTAATATTACTTGTGGGTATATTTAGTAAACATAAATCTGTCATCACTAATAGTGCAGTATAAGCATAAAAGCAATAAAACTAGATTAGGAAACTTGAAAAACTTATAATTTATAGTGGCTTTAACATAATGTATAAAATAAGTTAAGAGATTACTTAACCTAAACTATTTTTAATTAACATATAAAAGATTATCCTAATATATATTTAAAAATTTTACTACAGAAAAAATTACTCTGAAAAAATGTGAGTTTTTACGATTGAATTTCCAACTCATTTGCATCTTTCAATGTGAAAAATAAGTGCTATGAATTGATTTATATATCTGACAACTAGCGATGAGTACTTAAGACACGAAATAATCAATTTATATTAAATAAAATCCAATATATCTCAAAATGGTGTTTGATTTGAAATTCTAAAAATTTCTTGGTTGAATAAATTCTATAATTCTGAATTATTTTATTGCTATGAATTTTTGATTAAAAAATTTTTCATTAAGAAAATTTTTGGGAAATTTTGAATAAAAATAAAATAAAATACTCAGTTATCAGATGTTAGATTTTAAATAAATTGAAAAAATTGATAACTGCGGATACAAAATAGTTCAAGTTGCGGATACAATACCGACAATGCAATACCGATATCAACTTTACCAATTAACGACATTACCGATTGTGTTAATAAGTGCGTCAATTTAAATGTTTATGAAAAATGTTTTATATCGAAAAAAATTAAATTAATTATTAATTTTTTCTCTAAGATCTCCATTAAATCGATGATTAAAAAAATCTAATTATTTTTTTAGTTAATTAATTAATTTTTTCGCAAAGTTTTATTAATATTAATATTAAAATTCTAAAGAAAAAGTTAAATACTGTACTTATTTATTAGCATTTGCTATTGCTATAAGAAATAAATAAACTAATAAAAGAGAATTTCAAATATTTTCTATTAAGCGATAAATCATAATAGAAGTATAATAATATCTATTTGAATCAAAAGATAAGACAACTCATTTTAAGCGCCTATATTTGGTCATTAAATTTGCGAATAGTATAAACAAAAAAAGTTGAAAAAAATGTTGATATTTGTGATGACGATTGGAAAATCTAGTTCCATAAATATTGTCATATTTAGTCACTTTAAAAGTTCAGGCATTCATTCTAATTATATCCTAAACTTTTGGATAAGACTTAGATTTTTTACATCTTTAATAAAGAATAAAAAAATTCGATTTTTTGGCATTAAATCTCCACTCTTATTAAATCAACAATAAATAAAATTTTAAAAAATTTAAATTAAAAATTTTCTTTGTAAAAGTTTCAAAATTTGAAATAGCCTAACAACACAGGCTAAAATGATATACAGTATAAAGTGATATAAAAACATAGCGTCAGTTTTTTGCATGTGATATTTACATTAATTCTCAATTAATTCGTAATAGGATTTTGCATGATTTTAAACAGACGCGAATATTGAACTTGATTTTGATTTTTTAATGTATTTAAAGTATTTACAACATTTTTTCTACATATTTAAATATAAAGATTAATTTTCCTAAAAATAAATTAACTGGCAGCTCACTCTAATTACATAATTTTTTTTCACTCTAGACAGTATGATAAATAAATTTAAAAATTTTAAAAGATTTTCAATATTAACTAATTTATTTTAATGTTACTCGTTAGTTGCACTAAAAGTGGGTTTGGCCCCTTGAAAATCTGCAAAAAAATGACTACTTAATAAAATTTGAGAATTTGAAAAATTTTCGCTTAAATACAATGAGTTGTGACCCAACCCCTGAAATTTTGAGAATCTTCATAACTGACCTTCTTTAGAAATTTTTTATTTTTGTGAAACTATGCTTAAAATTATTTTTTTTTGTTGCTGCTTCTATATTATAATAATTCTATGATTCTATTTCATAAAATATCCTAAAAAATTAACTCACTTTGAAAACAAATTCAAAAAGTTTGCTAATCAATTATATTGTTCAAACTAATTTAAATTCACAGTGCATGTTCGCATTTATATTTATTAAATCATTAACTAAGATATGATATGTTATAATTATGTATTTCAAATGTGATTTCAGTTATCTTTTGCAGTTTTTTGCTTAGCAGGTAAGACTAATTGATATTTACAAAAAAAGAGTGTCTATTGATATACATGCCTGGTATGTTCCAATTACTGGCAGTCGCGAGTTTGTGTGTGTACAGAGGTTTTAGTGTATTTCCTTGAAATTTATCTTTATTTCTTTATAGCCACGTATATGTTTTCCTCCAATCATTTCGATGATTTTCATGGGTGGGCTCAAAATTGCCCGAACATCAACAGATTAACCGACAAGACGACGGTTGGGATGCGTTTCGATTCTCGAGATTTCTTATCTCACTTCTAAAAGGTCGTCAGCGAAGGCGCCATAGTCTATGATGTCTATGTGTCTGTATTGATATGAAAAAAGAAGAAGAAGAAACATAATAAGTAAGAGTATTTCAAAAAAGAAGTAACTTTGTGAAACAGATGCCATTTAATGCCACCGTTTGTACTGAACTGTACTGTATTTTTGTTGACATTCGCAACGCTAAGTGCATCTTAAATAACACGCATATCATTTGATTTTTGCTGTTTTGCTCGAGCGATACTCCACACTCGCACACTGCCAACCTTTTTGCTTGTTTTACTTCACTGATTTATTGACAACAATTTTTCCCTATTAAATCAATTACTTATTAGTTCTCTCGGAGAGCAGTGTATTCTTTCTGTTGCTTCTTCTCACTTCGCTATAACTCTCACTTTATCCCAATCTCGAGTGCATTGAAATGTTTGGTTCGGTCGTTCATATTTAATTGAAGCCATCACTGCATCACTTTTGCAAACTTATATCTTCAGTATTTTTATTTTTTGCTGTGGCGAAAAATTCCATTACAATGTACTGAACACGCGAAATAATTAGTGGCAGGATTTATGCATTGATCAAATATTAAGTACATTCACTTAATCACTACTTTAAATGAAATGCCATTTAGAATTAACTTTGAATTTCTGGTTTTTTCTCTAATTTATTTAATTAATGTATGCTTTAGTTTTATATAATTTGCATTAAAGTATGATAAGTAAGGTATCGCTAAGGATACGCGTGTTTTTATTATTAATTAAGCAAATCATGAATGCATAAAGTGATGATTCTTTTAACTATATTTTGTGTGTAAGCCGTGATAATATAATAGATATTGATGTAATCAACGAAAAGAAAAATAGTTTTTTCCAAAGATGTTTATAGATGTGAGAAATGATATTAAACTAGAAATAGCGGCTCTCACTGACGTTACGTTACGTTCGTGTACTGATAGTGTGTTACATGCAGTACAATACAAGTTTTATATAAGTTTATAGATATATTTCTGTTTAGCGGAGAGTGAGAGCGAAAGCAAAGTGAGATTTGCAGTGTTTTCCTGGGATTACAGACTCAATCCATAGCAGGTTGCGTTCTCTTCCTCTTCTGTCTCTCTGGAAACAAAAATTCGACTTTTTTTAGTATTAACTAGTGTTAGGAATCTCTCTCCAGAATCTCTCGGTTCACTCTCGCTCTCTCTCTCAGTTTCATCAACTGGTATGTACACATTGCATTGGCAGGGCTTAGCGATTCACACACACACACAGTGTGTTCGTATCGTTCGTTCGTTTTGTTTCAATCCCATGGGTCACGAGTCAGAAAATGAGATCCAGACTTGAATAATGCCACTTCAAGCTATTCTCAAGCATCCAAAAGACATACTTAGAAGCAAGATTCTAGTAGAAAAAGAACATTGTTAACAAGGTTGTGTTGGATGTCTTTTTAAATGGGAATCATATATTCTTATAGATTTTGGCAAAATGCTGGCGAAAAGAGAAGGAAAGAAGTAAATGCCACTAAAAGTAACACGAATTGAAAAGTATTACATTAATAATAAATAATACAGATTGAGAGAGCGATAACGAAATCATACGTGTCTTTTAGGCAATTTATTTTTTTACAGTCAAATTAGTTTGAGAAAAAAGATTTCTTCTTTTTTTTATTTACAAATTTATAGATCGACTTATTTATTATTTGCGTTTACTCTTCTTTAAATGCTTTTTTTCCTCTTTTTAATTTGAGCACAGATTTGAAATGTCACTCTCTATTGGTTTTGAGTGTGTGTTTTGACAATTTTGTGCAAAATCATAATAATTATGTTATTTTGCGATAGTATTTACATAATATCTACACAATAAAAAGTTAAAGATCGTTAAATCAGCCGAAATAGGACTGTGAAACGGCAATAACAATAAAATGACATATAATAAAAGCATTACTTTTTTTCAAGAAATAGATTGCTTTTTCTCTCACAATGTGTTGTACGCCAGAAAATTTTATATTTAAAAATATAAAAAATATTGATTTAGTTTGATCACGCAATTTAACATTAGTTATGCACTGATGTGTAAGCATTGTGTGTATGTTGTGTATGGTTTTGTAAATAATGATGTTTAACTATATAAAAAAATGCATTATCAACAGTAAATTTGCCAATTTAATGATTATTATTATTATTATTATTTAGCATATAATTCGTTTTCGTTTCTCTCTCTCTCTGTCGTAATGGTAACAACAATCCAATTAGTTGCGTGTCGTATTAAAACTTGAATCGACCCTCGATTTAATGATGTTGCAAATGTAATCGCGAAAAGCTTATAGTTTTATGTGTGCATGTTTGATATCATTGTATTCGACATCAATCAACGTCTTGATGTATGCAAGCCATCCATTTGTCATACGTTGGCAACGACAGTACGACATTCGAGACACACACTCACCGACGCGAGAAACCAACGAACTAACATAGAACTACACTAACCATAGCACAAAACTCGATCTATTTATTTTAAGTTGAGAAGGCATGTTGCGAGACTTTTATGCAAATTAATGATACCAATTTAGATTTATGAAGTGTGCACTTTTAAAGGGGAGGCAACTCAAGCCGCCCTGCTTTTAAACAGTGCAACGCTCAACATCACTGCTAAAGCAAACTGCAGCACAACTACTGCACTGTACTGTACATTACTGTACTCTACTGTACTGCTAAAGTATTGGACCTATTTTTGTGCTGCATATGTTGGTAACCAAGTCAACCATCCAAGCATGTTAAAGATGTTTATTTTAAAACTACAGAGAAGTGCGATGTTTGCAATAAAAATTTCGTGCCAAAAGGATATTAAGCTTAACTAAAGCATGCAAATACTAATTTAACATAATATTGCGTAAGTCGCCACTAGTGTGTGCCAGAGTTTGCTTTTTAGTTTGCCATATGCGACACTTCATTAATAATGTTCGCAATCAATTGATGTGTAAAACTGCAAAAACTTTTCATAGTTTTGGCAACTGGTGCGCAATTTTTAATGTGTTTTGGTGTTTGCTGTCCGAGTACTTATATAATTGGGAGGCAACCAAATCAACCAAATGGTGAATTAATAAATAATAATCAAAAAAAAACTATCGCGGAAGCATTAGAAATTAAGCGCTACTACTCTAACAGTTAGGACTTCGTTGTCGTTGTCATAATCATAATTTTTATTATATAAGTATTAAACGCATTATTTTAAGCGTATTTTAATGAGTAATGTGCGTGTTTGTTGTTTTTAAATATTAAAATTTGTGGCTGCACTGCGTTAACCAAACATTAACTCGTATATACATACATACACTACAGAAAACGAAAAATTTTTTATATATAAATAAATTGTTTAAACAATTCACAATTCACTGGTAATAATAAATTCATGCCATTCATTGTCGCGCAGCAAAGAGACATTATGTTTGCAATTTCATGCATTAATTTTATTTAATATTTTTTATTATCAAAAAACTTTTCGTCTTTTATGATTATTCAAACGCTTATTCTCAATATACAGGTTGGGTTTACACATAAATAAAAAATTATTATTATTGTGCTGCATATATAAAAATTTATGTCTAATATTTTTATAGCTTCCCTCCAATAATCGGTAATCTGTGTATCCTGTGACACATGGTTAATGCTTGTTATTGCGTGAGAGGTGAGCACTGCTACCTTTTTTGTTGTCTTCTCTTGATTGTATGTGTGAAAAAATTGTTGTGCACACACAAAAAATTACACTTTAATTTTTTTTCACAAAAAGTTTTTCAGCAGCAATTTTTTTAATATATGCACAGAGCATTTACGCACACACATCGGAATCATTATATATATAGTTATTTTTTTTGAAAAAGCGAATCCCTTAACATTTTTATATATTTATTATATAATGTGTCACGTTTTTCCTTCCACTGACAAGAAAGGTGTGATGTGCCGAACCCGACAGAGGAAGTCTAATGTGGTCAAGTGTAACGACGTTTTCAGTTCCTATCTATTGTGATGTAAAACACATCAGCTCTCAGATTCATCTCTGAAACACAATTAAATGCGTCAATTTATAAACACAGAGCACAGTGAATCTGTTATTGTTTTGTGTTTGCGGTTATAGGTAGAGGTAGGCAGTGGTGGTACACTCCTCAGTGTTTGACATTTTCCTAACGATCATTATTTTCTCTAACGATGAGAATTTTTGATTTTGATTGCGTGTGCGACAAATCAAATCTCTTTACACGATACGTACAC
Organism: Steganacarus magnus; assembly: GCA_034698365.1. NCBI lineage: Eukaryota > Metazoa > Arthropoda > Arachnida > Sarcoptiformes > Steganacaridae > Steganacarus > Steganacarus magnus. Next base: position 31,341 of record JAQIVF010000028.1, read on the forward strand.
CTGCTTTTGGTACATACACTTTTTAGTTTTTAGTTTTTTTCTCTAGTTATATTCAAAACTTAGGTTTTGTAAGCCTAACTTAATGAAAAGTGTTTAAAAGCGTGACAAACACGATAGTGTATTAAACAAATTCATGCTCAATAATTTTGTTGCAAAGTAGCCCAAACTACACTCTCTCTATCTCTATCTGCGAGTGTGAGCGCAATATATATGACCGGATGCTATAATTGAGCTCTCGGTTCACTATCATTTCCCTTGTTTAACATGTTCATATTTTGTTTGCCTGCAAACTTAAAAATATAAAGTTTTTAGTCTACAGATGCGTTCGTTTTCTGCTCATTCTTCCATTCAACAAACTAAGAGATAGCAAAACTTTCACTGTCAGTACAAATACCAATGTTGCGTGAGATTGATAAACCTGTGGCACTAAAAACTTATCTTTACCTTTTTTCCTGCAGCAGTCAGTATAAAAGTCACATTTATTGTCCTTCATGGATGAGTTTATTTTCATGTAAAACATATGCAACAACAAATTATTACTTCGAGAGAATATAATGCGCCGTTCTTTTTATATTCTCAGAGAGAGATAGAGAAAGAGTCTGTATTTTTTTATATCAAACGTATTGTCATCGTTTCACTATATTTTCTGTAAATGCATGTACGCTGGGATGAGTTTTGCCATATTTTTGATATTGACTCGTGTCTTCCACACTTTTGTCACATTTTACTTTATTTTTGATGCATAATCGCTTTGTGACAGGAAATCCTTTTATAATGTGTTTTTTTTTCGGAGAGAAAACTATAATTTAAGAGTTGAACACTTGCACTACAAAACTTATTCATATATTTCGCGCATATAATCACAGTTTTTATGTAACTTATGGCATAACTAAAATATTTTTCTTTCACAACTTTCTATACACATACTAGTGTATACCTGTATGTCTTACTGCACTTTCAATTACTACTGTGTACTGTATTATATAATACACAACATACAAGTATCAATGCATGGCATAAATTATTTAATACATGATAAATGGTTGGTCGGTCAACAAAATTAAATGCATTTTGGTCATTACCACCATCGCAAAGGAAACATGACTCCATCAGCGCATCATTCATTAATGCAATAAATGAGCGAACATTATGTTTTTTCATTATCATAGCGAACACCTTGAATACAAATCAGGCCCAAACTACTCTTAATAGCGATCACTAGACCTCTACGATTCGAAAGGAATATCGCGATACTGGTATATACATAATTGTTCGTATTATTAGCGATATATTGTAAGTGTGTTGTCATAGACGACTTATGACAACATATGTACTGAAAAATTGCGAAAAAAAGAAACAGAAAACTTCCGGTCATAAAAAAGGTCATTAAAATCGATATGACCGAAAGAGTACTCTTTTGCAGAGGAGGTCGTAATCAGTCACAATCGGTAATATGACCTCTTAACTAAAGCAATGTAGTCGTATATTCGAATTGAAAGCTGAACCGTTTGTTTTAAATGATAATGACTGAAAGACACACCCATTCGAGGCAATAAAAGAAAAAAGTTTAAAACCACTGTTTTCATATATTGTTTAATTGAGTATTTAAATGCTCATACGAGCAATAAAATAGAGAGTTTACTCTATACTGTACTTGTATTACGATAATTCAAGGCCTATTCAATAATCGTTGAGGAAGATCTAACAAAAAGCCTAAAAGACAATCCCAAAGGTTTGTCGCAAAAGGAATGCTATGGTACTAATTAAGGGCTATAAAAGTGTTATTGGATTCTAATTTGAGACCAATGTTCAAAGCAATTCATAGGTAGTATTGCAATAGCGATTGAAGCACACATTTTCGTAAACAAATCAAATCAAAAGTTATGCAAATTATAAGAGCCTAACATATTTAGCAAATAAATATGATCTATATTATACAAAAAAAAACAAATAATTTCTATAGTTATTCAGAATGGACTTTACTATGGACTACACATTGTTGAAAGCGTACGAATATATATATAAATTTGTTGTGAAAGCACGAACTCTAATAAAAGTTTATTATAGTGTATTTACACTTAGTTTCTTATTGTAAAAACTTTTATTTATAATTTATTTAGTAATTGTTAAGTATTAGCTTATTGTTGTGTTGCGTTTATTTTGTTAAAACTTTTAAATAAACTTTAAGAAACTTAATATTTTAATTGTTGTTATCTTGTGCTTGCCTTACTTTAGTTATTTAAAATAAAACTATATATTCTTGTGCTCACAACAATGTGTATCCAAAAGAATAGTTATTTAATATAAGAAGTAAAAATACTTGAAAAAACAAACGTTTATTTACATATCCATACATATTTAATAAGATTGTACATATTTTTTTAAAGTTGTCGTCGGTTTGTCATTTGTTAAACCGAACTAAACCGATATAATTCTTTAAAAACCGTACCGAACCACAGTCTTTGCGGTTTACCGCCAAACAGCCTTCTAATAAATTTTTTGTTTAAAAATCTCATTATATACAAAAAAGGCTTTTTCACAATATTTTAATGATTATAATATTTCATATCAATTAATAAACTTATTACTGTAGGTTTATATATAAATAGTTTTTACGTTATTTTTAAAAAAATTAAAAGATAGAATATGATAAATATATACAAATATGCAGTAATTTTTGTAAGTTTTCAATAATTGGCGGTTTTGCGATTTTAACCGCGGCTTCGATCTGGAAATTAATTAAACCGAAGCCGCCATAGTGACAGAGCTGTCGGTTTAAACCGCGGTTAAACCGAACCGATGACAACTTTAATATTTTCTTATGTATGTAAATATTTTAATCGGATATAAAAATTGTCGTTTAAATCCGATGATGAGTTTTCGAGACCCTTTAATTTTTGGTCAAAATCTGAAAAAATTGTCAATTAAATCAGCTGAGTTTTGACCCCCCTTTTAAACTGATCCCTAGTCTGGGTATGCTTTGTATAATGCTTTTATTACACTTGAAAAAAGATATTAAATAAAGTTATTTTAAAATTTTTGCGGGGCTTCGGGTTTAGTATTGATTTTCGTCAGGTTCTGCTCGAATTTATAGGAGATATTACCGCTGCCACCACCGGTCAAATGTCCCATAATTGTTGATGGCGGACACGTATACAATGGCGAGAATGCGGTGGATGGCGACACACCAAAGTTTGCTGGATTGAACCAGTGAGGTGCTCCTGGTTTCGGGTATGGAGACGTTAAATAGTCGAGTCGCGCGTTTCGTGTCGCTAATGATGATGAGGCTGATGGCGATATTGGTCCGAGACTACCACTGGATGTCACTTGTATTGGCGATGATTTACTTGTTGCAACAGTTTGTGTTAATGGCAATAACGATAACGAGGAACTATTATTTGTGGCTGTATCGACAATAGACCAAATTCGTGGTTTGTTCGATGGCAGAGTGTGGTGAGGATGCAAATGATGAGACGACTGGCTATTTAGGGAACTGCCGTTATTAGCGGATTGCGACACATCTGAGTCTGAAAGAGATCCCACGTCAGAGTGAGGCGATCCCGTTTGGCGGCGCTTACTTCCATGACCGTCAGGATTCGAGTCTTCCTCAATGTCAACGATATCACTCGATTCACCTAAAATACAATTCACAAACAACGGCATATTGTCAGTCCATTGAACTTTAGAGCGAAAATTTCTATATATAATCTATAGATGTTTTGCTAGCGTTAGCAGTACGAGTAAAAAAGAGAGGATCTTCAACCTTAACGTCTCTGTCACGGAATTGCATTACCAGACGGTTAATTAATTTTAAAATATTTTATTGTTACTATAAGGGCCTCTCTCTCTCTATCTCGCTCTTCTAAACAGAAGTCGTACCAAAGTTTTTAGTCGAAACAATAGAAGCAGCAAACACAACAACAAAAAGAGATATTCGTTGACTATAAATAATTTGTAATCGCGACCACACAATCACTGGAGTGGCACATTTAAATTAAAACATAGATAAAATTAGGGGCGAATACTGGTAACAACATAAGCATACAATATTATACAATATAATAATAGAATACGAGAAATTACTCGTAAGCAAAATGTTAGAGCGATCAGAGAGTTTTTTTTTTGGTGCTGTAGTATTTTGGTCGCAAAAATGTCATTACACGCTCGGCTGATAGTGACTGTAACTTCGTTTATATAGTTAACATTATATACATTTTAGATTAACAGACGGTTAACCTAGTGTATAATCATCACCTGCTATTTATTTTTTTCCGAGAGAGAAAGTTAGTTGTGTATGTAAGGGATGTTTAATATGTTAAATATTTAATTGAAAGCAAAATAGCGCGCGGAGTCTAACGAATCTCTAAAACTCACTCAATGTCAAACGCGTAAATGCATAGATATTAAAGCAAATGTGTGTACTATTAATTAGCTGACCTTCATCTCTCCTCTGGGATGAATTTGTTGCATCTCCATCCCGATCTCTGTCATTGATGCCACTTCCAGAGCCATCTTTAAGGTCGGCGTCGTCGTCGTCGTCGCATCGATTTCTCGGAGACCAAGTCATCTTGTTTTCCTTTTTTAATCTTCTTCTAGCGTTGGCAAACCACGTCGAAACTTGCGTTAATGTCATCTTTGTAATAATAGCGAGCATTATTTTCTCTCCTTTAGTCGGATAAGGATTCTTTCTGTGTTCGTTTAACCATGCCTTAAGTGTACTTGTCGTCTCTCTTGTGGCATTTTTACGTCTCGCGCCATTCAAGTCCATGCCATATCTATAATAACAATATAATCATAAAAAACGGTTCTTACAAAGCAATTGTTAAAACCTATTTTTCTTGTATATAAGTAATTGAAATCAGTTGTGCGCTGCGCTTTGGGCTCACAATAATTTAGTAATTCATATGAGAAATGCGTTTTATGTGCACATCTTTAACTCATACCGAAACTCCTGATATTTTAGACTAACATAAAATTAAATTACAGTTAACCGGCAATAAAACATATGTTTATGCTTACCAAACCTAATAATAATAAAATTTTGTCGTTGTCTTGAATTTTAAATGCACAATTTTGTTCACTCTATTATTTCTATTAAAATTTCAATCTGTGTCCATATGTATTGGTGTCAGAAAAAAAGTAAACACTTATGTGTCGAGATTCTGAGTTACGTCATTTAAGTATAAGCGGTGTTAATTACTTTATGTTCAACATTCACTATTAATTAATAAAAGTAAATATTGAATAAGCATCGCTTTTGATATAACACAAAATGAAAAAAATGATTTCTATGAAAAAAATAGATTTCTTAATAAGGCAGAGGACATAAAATCTGGTCTAATTTGTTTTTAATTTTCAAATCGTGTCTATTTTCAAATTTTGTGAGGCTTCAGGTGCAGCGTAAACTTTCTTTAGTGTTCTGTTCGAATTTATAGGAGATATTTTCATAAGTTTACAAGTAATTTTTTTCGAAAATTTGATGTTGCATTGGGACAGATGTAAGCACACAAATAACTTATAACTTATAAGATCTGAAATGTGTGATGAGAATGGAAAGCTGGGGAGAAGTTGTAAGTTTAATAACTTACTTATAAATTTGAGTCGATAGAGAGAGAGACTAAACCGTTGCGCTCTAGAGTCAAATGTCAAGAAGGCTAATGATGTAACACACAGTGTAATATTGCTGAAAGTGAATTCTCTGTTGCAAACAAAAACTAAGAGAGGTTACAATCATTTTTCAGTGCCACCAAATGAAAACCGAGCGCAAAAGCAGGCATAAGAACACCAAAACGTAGAAGTCTTGTGCTAACTCTACTTAGATATTTTCATCTGTGCTTTGATAGATAATGTTTGCGAACCATTTATCATTTCACAAATAACGCTTATAACTTTATAAGATATAAGTGCCTTTCTATGACTCTGTTGACCATAAAAAGCTCAAATATATTACATGTTTTTGCCGTTTAGATTCTACACATATTATTACACTATATTTCGCATAAAAAAATGTAATGCACAGAAAAAAATATATTTGATTATTTGCAATATTACTTGTCGAGAATTTAAATAAATGAATTACCAAACATTTTTCAATATAAGTTATCATTAGAGCGTTTTTTTGGGTTTCATACCCAATAATAGCAATAATAATAATAATTTCGTGAAAGGCACAGAATTCGGGCGAAAAAATATTCTGGATATAAATTTATTTATTTTTTACTCTAAAACAATAATGAAGCTTTAGTATTGACGCTTTAAATTTAATTTTACCTGAACTAAAGTTTTTAGTGTTTATTTATTTGAAATGCATATATTAAATGAAGTGTTAACAAAAAAAAAGAATTATAAAAAAGTTATCTTAAAATTATTAAATCATAATGAACTTCATTAATTATCATAGCTTTATATGAAAGGTGACGAATTTTAAAATGTTTCTATATATTTTCAAGTGATACGAAAAGCGGCGAAAAGTTTGTGGTGAGCTCTAAAAGCTTCGTTAATAAATACCAGATGTTATACTGTATAGCATTGTTAGTTAAAAGTATTGGTAAAAACCAATGAATATGGTTATTGTGTTTCTGTTTGAATACTGAATTTTATGGCAGATAATCGCCAATTATTTACCAAAATGACAAATTTATTTGATTACTCAAAGAATAAAGAGAGAGGGATTTTTGAATTACCCCATACCGTACAATTTTCATCGCTTATTTAATTCAATCTGAGATTTGTTTAATGCGGTAGAAAAGATAGAAGTTATATTTCCCTAATTTTAGCACTAAAATTTTTTTAAAAATTTCAAAACATGACTTTTGCTGCACTAAAATCCTTTAATAAGATTTTATGCCACAATTTGTTAGAGGATCACAACACATATTCTCTTAATTATGAATATAAACTTTTAATAATTTTAACAGCAATTAATACATAAATCAACTAAAATACTCTAAAAATATTGCAAATTCTTGTTAGCAAATTCTATGTAACCCTAAACTGTTAAAGTTTAATCTACCAATACCTTAACTTATTATATTCATATGTACTGTACTTTACAGCATACCATATTTGATGTTGTAATATAGGCTACATATATATACTTTGTGCTCAGTCTTTTTAAAAAAAGAAAAGCGTAACAATGAGTTTAAGAGAAAATACAGAATAGAATCTACAAGCAAAGAATAAGATAAGTTTATTAAATATTTAATGCTTATTAAAAATGAATGTTAATTAATTAGAATCATAGGGTAATAACTATATAAAAGGCTAATCTTTGAATAAAATCAGACTCGTTTTGTTACACACACACAAACACATACCAGAGAGCATCTTTTGAAATAAAACTTTTTATAATAAAAGTATTTTTGCATTTAATTAAACAAAATAAATCTTTGATGACAGCTTAATTGGCGGGAATTTTGTTAAAGAAACAAAAGACACGGAAACGCATCACTCATTTTGATATATAGCGAACAAAGAGAGTAATAAGTTATGTAAAACAAGATGAACTGATATAAATAGTTCGTTTCGATTAGGCTACGAGTGATACAAGTAAAAAGTGAACAACACTTTAGCAGCCAAAAAATGGTTTGAAAAAATTTATACTGCGTTTAATGTATTACATTTCGCAGCAGACCTCTATGTCTGAAAAAATACTTGACAAATAACTGCCGACTCACTGATGGACAGAAAGATGCGAGACTGCATTTTTAATAGAAGCTTATGAAAATTAAATGCATAACTCGAATGGGTATAATATTACACTGGAAAAAAGAGCAAAAATTGTATTAAGTTATAATATTGAAAACCGCATTAATCTTTTCTTTGTAGTGTATACAGTACTATGAAATATATGGGTATCTGTATGAATATGACAAACTTTTTTTCACTTCCAATTGCGGTTTGAATATCGAGAAAAGAAGTCCTAAACGTTTTCTTTTCTTTTCTTTCAAAATAAAACTCTAAATTGAATAAATTCCTTTTAATAAAATAAATTATTTGTCTTCGAGAGTATGAAACTAATAAAATTAGTAAACTAATATATTCATGATTGCATAAAATTAACTCCTTAACTATAAATCATTTCATGTTTTTTTTCTGTTGCCGAGATTATTCTCTTTTTTCGTTGCACAAAAAGTAAAAAATACAGGGTTTTTTTTCTAATGCCACGATTATTAAGGTAAGCAAACGCTACATAATTATCATCTCCTGTATCGCATTTCAATATTACTGAAATTAAAAGAAAAACTGCGAGCGATAAACTGTATCTTCTCTGTGATAAATTATGTTTATTTAATCATCGCAAGGAATAAAAGTGTTTCATCAGTCAGCGCTTAAAAAATTTTAATTTTAATTTAATTAAGCATATGTTTTGACCAAATGTTTTATTTAATTGGAGACGAATTTTCAGCGAATAAAAAATAAAATTTTAAAAAATAATATATTTTCAGTGATATAAACTTTTACTGTTTTTTCTTCTTCTTCTTTGGTAACACAATTATAATAATTATTTCATTATTACTATCATTAGCCCGTGCTTCGTATATCGATTTTAGTATTAGATATTTCTCAATACCCGCATGTTTTCATTATAATTCAATTAATTGAATGATTTATATAAAGACTTATCTTATAATTTACATTTTTTTGCAATATATAGCAAATTCACTTAAATGTTGTAATATTATTATATTTTTGCGCGCGTGTTCTAACTATTTCTTTGCATGTTGTTTCAACTTATAATTCAACAATGTTTCAAAAGTTTCTTAAAATATCAATTAAATATAGTAAAATTAAAATGTGGCGTGTAGTTGGGGTGACGTACGCGCACACACACATACACAGCGAATTTAAAGAACAATATGTCAGAGATTAACCTATAATAATGATTAAATTTATACGTTACCCGTTCGCGAATGGATATCCAGCGAGCGCTCCGCCGTCGTATGGATAGTACATGGAAGCCGCCGCAGCGTACGGAAGATTTCTCCACGCTTCTAGATTTTCTTTCAAGTCAAAACCATTCGCCTGTTCCATACAGAGAGATGAATGACAATCGCGGAGAGAAACAAATAAGAAAAAAAATAAAGATTAGTGTTATGTGAACATTTGGTGAATTCTATATATACTGTATAAGCAGCATTGTTAACACTAGTTACTGATTTGAAGTTTAGTTTAAATTTAACGTTAAGATCGTTTAGTTTAGAAAACTTTAACTCTTAATATTGATTTATTTTAAATCACAGTGTCTTTTTTACGTGTGTGTGTGGTTTTACATCACTCGATGCAGGCTTTACGTAAAAATTTGTGAAATTCTTTATTCAGATAAAATCAATTTCTTGTACTATACTGTGAGCTCGAGCTTTACTCACAAAGAGCTCGATTCAATTGAATTTAGAAAATTTATTAACATAGAAATTTCAGTTTAAGTCTGCGCGACAATTAATCTTTATGACCATTGAGCACAAAGAGCGGCCGAAATAAGATGGGCAGCAATAGGAAAAGATCGGATAAAAGTAACGACTTTCTTCGGGGTATTAGAAATATTTGAGTGAAAATACTATATGATATGATACTAGAAAGTTACTTTACTAAATATGTATTACGTGATTGCTTAATGCTCGCATATTTATTTATTTAGTATTTTGTGCAATAAAAAGCGTTTATCAATTTGGGTCCAATTTGATTCTACTCGTCAGTGAAAAACTGACATAAACGCAACTCTCAGACGATGTTTTCATCAGTGTTGACGACGTTAAATACATTTATACAAACAAGATCATCCTAATAGCATAAACCATTAGATTACTACGTATGAACCTATACTAACACATACATTGACGAGATCTTATTCATGTTGATTACTAACCAAAAAGCGATACCGCCTCTACTCATAAAATTAAATCAAAAACTGGTTAATTCAAAATTTCTCTCTCTCTCTCTCTCTCTCTCTCTCTCTCTCTCTCTCTCTCTAACTCTCTATAAAGTTTTTTAATTTTGCTGTTGGGTGTGTGTTGATGACAAGTGTCATTACTGATTGAAATCAGTTCGCCTTTGAGTGTAATTTATATGCCATTCATGCAGTATATCCGGCTGTTTCCAAAAGTAATGAGATAACGCCAAATAATTTTGTTATTATCTGATTTGCAATGGCTGTGAATTTATTTTACTTTTTTTTTGATTTTGCCTTTTTATGCTTTGGAATATATGTATGGCTAAGTAACTTATATGAGTTTGCTTTTTACAATTTTAATGTCAACACGTGAGGTCATTGAAATAAAAGAACTCATCGCTGCTATAAATATATTCATTCAATTACTAGTACTTAATAGACAAGTTTTTTTTCTCGTTTTGTTTTAATATGCAAAATAAATAAATATATATTACGCGCATATATATATATATATCTAAATGAAATTACGTTTACAATTTTGTCATTAATTACTGCATAAGTAGTGTATAAATTACTTTTTCTCTCACAGCTAATCAAATATTAACTTAAATGGTTTCATAATTTTGGTTAAACAAATAGGCAACAAACAAAAATAATTGATGTATAATTTTAGTTCTAACCCATAGTTCATACTTTCGGTTAATTGAAATTCTACATCTGAAATCTAATGGTCATATTCTGGCTGTGAATAATAGTAATAATGATAATAACTTATTATTTTAAACTAAAAACTATATTTTTAACAATATTTTGTGCATTAATGCAACGCAATGTTTGATTTAAAACTATTTTCAGGTCGAATGCCCAGACATAACAATTGTTTGCGGCATTAAATTGTGTTGAAACGATGATTGCCTGCCATAGCAAGCGTTTGAGTTGAAGTGTATGCGATAATCAAATTGCAAATAAACGCTATGATAGTAACATTACAAACGTATAATAGGTATGGTATGGTCACAAATGAAATGCCGCATTGAATACACAGCAACACAACAGAGAGATAGTGCTGTACACAATGTTAGTTAATATAAAATGATTATTAATAATTGACTTACGGTGGGCGAGTAGAACGCAGACTGCAACTGTTCAGGAGGTATTGGTAATGGAAAGCCTTCTCCAGCACCAGCAGCGGCAGCGCCATAAGCAGCGGCAGCAGCAGCTGCCGGACCATACATGCCTAGTGGTATACCTGTTGATGCGGCTAATCGTTGATAATTGAGCAGATGAGCGTCATATTGACACGAACAGACAGTTTGTCCTGTGATTGGATCAGTGAGAACAGGTCGTCCAGATTCGCAACATGGCGTAGCGCTCGACGGAGCGCGCGGTGGAGCACCCGTTATGGTGACTGGTGTGGCCGCTCCCGCACCCACTGGCGAGTTCGATGAAGCAGAAGCGGGTGTTACGCCTAAGGCTTGTCCGCTAGAATTCGGTTCTGACGCGCCTGGCATTAAAATCTATTAGACAAACAGAATGATAATGTTAGTGCTGTTTTAAATGTCTAAAATTAGTGAATGTTAGTGAATGCGGTAGGTATTAATGGTATTAATAATATGAATGGTATTAGCAATATATTAGCAATGTTAGCAATACTAGCGATATTAGTGTTACTCTCAACGTATGCCCACTTCTAAATGGACAACACTTTTATTGTCAGAAGTAAGGATAATGACCTTTGATGCTTAAGACGTGAAATAGGTATTTGAAACTCTCACGAGAGACATTAGGTTCTATCTGTGTCTCAACTATGTTGACAACTATATGGATGACCTCAACTCTACCGAAAACTTCAATTAAGAAATGGTCTCCTACTGTGGATTCACATTTGCAAGGATTACAATTTTTAGCGGCACTTTGCTCCCAATTTTAGATCAACAAAGAACATGGAAAGCATGATCGAGAATAGATGACACACGAATTAAGTGGCGGTGTATACTATAAATTAGTGAAGTCAAAACGACGCTCGAGCCATACTTAGCTCACGCTCGACAACTCAGTTTTTGTGCGCTTTTAACAATGTTCTGTCGCTGATTCACGTTTTGATTCAACATTTAAGCTCAATCTTAAAGTAATGCAATGTCTTTTACTGAGATTTATTATAAGTTCCATTCTTAGTACATAATTTTAATATTTATATATAATATTTTTTATGAATGAATTAAAAATTGTTCATATTAAAAAAACTTGAACATTTAATTACTTAAATAAAAAATTAAGGAACATGAGATCGAAGCCTAAGCTTAAGCAAGTTGTGACTTATTAATAGAAATTAAAGCCGAAACTCTGGTATCGATTTCCTAAACTACTTTAAATTTTGACACCACTAGTAATTCTGAATTTTCTGTTTCTGTCTTTACTTACAAAAAAAATCTACTTTCGGATAACAGAAACAAAATTGCAATTCATGTGTCACTGAAAATTTTAAGTTAGATAAACAATACTAGAATTACATGATCGTATAGTATGTTATATTTAACGAGCATTTCAGCCAATAGTTCATTCTATATCTATAGACTTATTATGATTATTGCAATCTTACAGTAAACTAAAAAAATTTTATTTTTGACTTTTGATGAATCAAAATTAAAGGCAGTTAAAAAATTTAAAACTAACAAAAATTATTTTTCAAAAAATAAAATACAATTCTGAATATAAACAGCTCTTAAAACTAAAATTAAAATGCAATTTAAATTTAAATGAGTTGCAGAAATCAAAACCAAAAATACAGTTTGTGAATAAAGTTAGAGCGAAAAAAAAATTAGTAAATGCTAACAAACATGTGAGCGAAAAAAAGTGACTGTAGAAATAAATAGCATTTATACTTAAAATAGAATTTATACTTAATCTATAATTTTATTCGTCTAAAATAAAATTTAAATATAAAAATTTCTATAAATTTCAAAATCGATATAAAATCCAAAAGTGCGGAAAATTTTTATAAAACTGAAAAAATCGAAATAAAATTTATAATGCAATCAATTTTTAATTTTCAAAATCAAAAATAAAAAATTTTAATTTTAAATAATTTTTGCGAATGAATGAAACAAAATGCTAGTTTTTATATATAGAAAATAACTATTGATAATTACTTACATTATAAATAAATAAGTGTTAAGAGACTGTCGAGTTTTAATCCTTGTTTTAATATTATTATCATAACTCAGTGCATTCATATAAATCGATTCATTTGCACTCATGATACGAATGCGAGCCGAGTTGAGAGTCTCATTGAGGTTGCGGTAGAAAAAATAGATACGTTCGGTTCGGCGTGAATATATTGTTGTTTTGTATTTATTATTATTTTGTTGATTTCACACAAAATTCAAGAACGTGTGACAAACACTCGGCCTCACAAGCGCCACAAATAATTAATTGAATAGTCACTACTTTTTTTAAATGATAATAATTAGCTGTTAAGTTGTCACCAAAATTTGAAAAAAGTTTTCTTCCAAGTCTGACATTAGCATTACATCGCATTTACAGTACAATTAACAAGCGTTACGAATGTTTCGTTTTGTATTGAAGCACAATATCTATAGAGTACACACATATATAGATAGCGATATATGGTTGGTTTTAAAGAGCTGGTATTATTTGGATCACACAAACGCTGTGTAGCTGTGTATGTAGTGATGTTTGAGACCCCTTCCGTTCTTGTGGGGCAAATGACAAGAGGGCAGTTTGCCTGTTTTGTGGTTGTAATACACAAAGTTACTGAACATCTGACCTGTGTTCGCTGTACGATTTACACGGGCCGAAGTACATAACATTTACAAGCTAAATGTATCGCGCAGTTTAGTGTTGGGCATGTCACTTGTAGCGCTCCTCCCGTCTCTTTTTTTGTTGCAAGCCAATAGTTGCCGCAATGTATATACATTTATACAGATATGTTGGTGCTGTTGTCCCGTCATAACCATCAACCTCCTTAAACTCCACCCAACTCTACCACCTAAAGCAAGGGACAAATTAGCTGGTTTATGTTTACATCCTTACGCCACCAAAAGTGCCTCTCGTCAACATCATAACACACATTTCCAGATATAACCTTGTAGTTAACATATACAGTAATACTGTACAGCAATACAGCGATTCTCTAATACTGCTGTAATGCTGTAAAATGTATTATGTTTTTGTCACTATGAATATCAAAAGACTTAAAGCAGTACTCAATATTTGAAATCTGCCCATCTTTTAAACTTATGATATAATAGTAAAAATGTTATCAATTAATATATAGTATTAGCAAAAGTATTAGTTTATTGCTTGTATTTAAACGCGTTTACATTCTTATAAACATTAATGTTATACACAAATATATATAAATAGCAGTTTTATACGTAATATATATAGTGTTGATGAGCTTTTTGTGTTTAACAGTTGGCAATGCTTACTAAGCATCTCTCTATCGCTTAATATTGTCATTTATTAAGCGATACTGTTAGTGCGTTAGTGTTGATTTTCTCTTTTTCGCTACTTTCCCATGGGTAGCATTTAGGCTATATGTTTAGATTGAACAATGTATAGAGAGAACTAGAGAAGTGAAAATGCACAAAAAAAATTCATTGTTGGCTCATTTCAAGCCATAGTAAAGTGTATGCATAGCAAAGTCACTATCGAGCCATTCACATCTATTTTCCCTGTTGTCATCCAACTCAGACACATATATCGTCATTTATTTTTTTGCTATTTCAACACTGGTAATAGTACTTCAGTACTCGCTCTCTCTCGCTCTGCCTTCGCAGTTGTTGTTTCGTTCGCAGTACTATTTGCTATTAGTTTTTTAACTTGATTTCAGACGCCGTATATATAAGTTCTGTTTAATAGATGCTTAAGTGATTGTCTGTTAAATTAGTTCTTATTGCAAACACACTTTTTAGTGCGCACTTACAGTACGAACACTTAAATTCTTGCAAAACACTAAAAACACAAAACAAAAAAGTTCGCAATTAATAATTCACTTTTTCGCGATAGACATATAGACATAGACATAGACATTGTTAATACAAGAAGTGAAACTTGTTTTCTGTTGTTTTTTGTTTGTTTTACAAAATAATTCACTTTCTGTTTTTAGTTTTCGTATTGATTTAGTAAAAGTGAAGTGTGACTTGCATTGCATGAGTAGAGTGACTGTAGAGCAGAGAGCAGAGCAGAGCACAGATGCAAAAACTGACGGCACTCTTAACCACACATATATTTAGCCCACAATATTCCTCAATTATACCTTTAAAGCGCTGTTATTCTTAGCCTTTCATCAAACAAGTGCATGATTACAACGAGTAAAACATTGACATAATGAGGACAAGTAATTATCAGAGTTAAAGTGCTAAAAGCAACATCAAAAGACTTTGTTTTTTGTTTGTCATTCGCATTCAACTTTGCTTTAGCGCTAATTAATGGCAGTGTAACTCAAATGTAATTCTTTGCGATTTGTGTGAGAGTTGTGTGTGTGTGTGTGTGTGTGTGTATGTCTATGTGTGTGTTGTGTTTGCGTTTTCTGTTACTAAAATTACAAACAGAGCTACTTTAACACTCTGGCTGTTAATTAGCGGAGTTAGAGTTAGCGGAGAGACAGTAGAGAGCCAACTGATAGCGAACAGTGAGAAAACTGAATCATTCGATTCACTTAGAAAAACGTTACGAGAAAATAAGAGAGAAAATAGCATCGAAGAGAGAAAGGAGAAGATCATAAGTAATTTGAAGCGTCACAAGATTGACAAGTGATGGTAAATAGGAGTAAACAGCCAGTGAATGACGGAAGCCGTGGCGCCAAAAACCAAACTTAGTGCCTCGAGATCACAAAGATCAGATTAGTGTCACTCAATTCCAGCGCACATTTGACCAAAAAGCGCACCAAATCATCCTCTTTTACCATTTAACTAGAAATAACATAAAAAAAAGTATTAAAAAATCGCCTCAAGTCTATAGCTGTTAACGCTTAATGCGATATTTCGCTCAAATTTAGTTATATTATACTACACTACTATAAAGTAATACTGATCTCGCAAGAAGTGCTGCAAGTTATATATGATACGTTATATTGCAGGTTATGAGCATATTACTAATACCATATGCTCCACCGTGTGGCAAATAAATGAAAGTGTGCTTTATATGACAACCAGAGATATCATAACTGGAATTTAGCATTTATTTAAGTTAACTAGTTATCGCAGGGATCAAAGTTAGCTGTAACGCGATTAAAAATAAGAAACAAAAAATTATATATCAAACGTTTATTTCTGTTTTGTTAATAGCAATATAATGTGCATTAAGTTATTATCTGCTTGTATTGGCACTTAAAAAAAGCAATTGTGATTTTTCCGAATTTTCATTTATCTCACACTCCAGTATCGCTAAACATATGCGCTAAACATTCTATGATTCAATTATTGTAATCTCTTTTTTGCATTTATTTTTTCTATTGTTTTTCATTTTTAAAAAAACGTTTTCGTTACGAATGCGTTAAAATTATTGCAATCGACTTACAAAATACAGTTATACGTATGATATTAAATCTTGTACACACACACTCACACACACGGGTTTTGGTTACATGAACAGAATTGTAAAGTGAAAATTTGATAATAAACAACATAAACTGCGTTATCGAGAAGAGATTAAAACTACTGCTGTCATTGTGTTGACAATATTTTAAGTCGAATGTATTATTATATTTTCCCACATTTGCCAAACACGGCACTAAAATTTTTGCACTATTTTTTTTTCGCTTAAGTATGTGTGCATTAATCTGCAAAAACAATCAATCGGAGTAATAGATAAATACGTTAAGTCGTAAGTCTAATGCCAAGGCTATTAATAGGCTATAATAGTTATTATTATCATTATATTAAAATTGCTCGCATTAATTTGCAGCAAATATTGAATATTGTTTGCTCTTTTAGGAGCTAATAAGTGGTTTGATTGCGATAATGTCATATAATTGATAACGCATTTGTTTCGTGTTTATCTTGTTTAATCGCGATGAGAGGAGTCAAACTAACATAGTATGTGAAATAACATACTACAGTATATACGATATATTCTTTTGTCACTTGCCGTTTATAATGTCGTTTTTCTGCCGTTCCTTATCATTCTTCGCTGTTAATACTGTAAACTGTTTTTTGATTCGTTATAATCTATAATCAATAATCCTTAGACATGTATGTTCGGTATTTAATGAAAAACAATGATAATGTCAGTACCGAAGTTAAAAGGCCTAAAATGTGTGCTCAAATGTGTGCTCCTACTCAGCGATAACCATGTTATCCGAAAAACGTTTTGAGAGTACTTTTAGATTTTGCTGCTATTATTCGTTTGAGGCTTACCGACCATAATCTAAACTAATCTAAACCAGGGCGACGACATAGATTAAGAAAACAGGGCTTCTTATATCCCACTGCATTGCTAATGTTGCCAATGTTTTCGACTTTTGCTCACACACAACAAATAATATCAACTGCAAAGACCTTTCAATCGAACTTCTTTCAAGACAGGCATTTGCCGCTAATATGAGTAATCCTGCAATTTTCTAATCTCGATCGTAACTGAAATGAGAAGCGTATCCGCGATCTCTCAGTATATTTTTGGAAATTATTTTAGTCTAGATTTATCTACAAAAGAACTGTAACTTTTAACGCAAACATATCCTCTAATCTCGTCAAAATTTTCTGCTACTATTTTGCTTAATTTAGTGCGACATAAATATAAATCAATATATATATTCCAATAAAGTTAATTTACACACACTTAGTCGTATAAACATTTACTCACAAGTGATTTATATATATATAATTAGACATATAAATCGCAAAAGTTTTTATGCCCGAGCCCGGCATTGGTCCGAACAGTTTGATTCCAACCCAACCCGAGAATAATAATTTTTATTAGCATAAATCTTAAAAATTTTGTCAAACTTAAAATATTTTAAATCTTGAATATAAAACTTATATAAATAAAAGATCTGGTCTGTGGTAAACAGCTAATTCTGTTGTAATTAAAAATATAACTCAAACTAATGATGTTATTAATATTTTTTAATAGTAGTAATTTATTAAAATTTTTGAATTTTCTATACAATTTATGTACATTTTTGTTAAGAACTATTTTTTATATTATGAAATCGGGCTTTTCTGAAGTTTTAAAACCGGACCCAAGCCCATAAAATTTTAGGCGGACCGTAGCTAACCCATCGTCAGCTCTTGCATTGTCTTGCATTCGGATCCGTTCGGTTTGATTATTTGTAAGATTGGTTAGATAAAACTTTGTGATGAATTGAGTTGAGCAGAATATCCCGATAAACAATTTTTTATGATCATTTAATGCAGAAACATGAGTTTTGATCAAAAAAGACAATACGAAATACATATACAAAAATAAACAGTAAACCGTTTTGAATTTTTTATAAATAGTAAAATAAATTAATTAACATTTTTAATATAATTTGTCGGTTAATTATCGAATTATCGGGTCTTAAAGTTTATTTATTTTTATAATATCGGGTTTGCTGGTTGTCGTGTATTTTCTCATAAGGTTTGAGTTAAAACATGAATTTTATGGTTCGGTTCGATTCAAGAACTTCCCAAAAACATCTTTACATAAAATGTATTTTATGCAATAATATGCAATAACGTTTTAAAACTGATATACTGATACACTCTAAGCTGTCATGCTTTTTATTGTTTTTTTAAGAAATTAGAGGCAAATGAAGTTATTGTATGGAAGCGGCGCTTTTGATAAACTGAATCCAACTAAAATTACATCTCTTTTACATATGCTTATAATGAATAAAAAACATTAAAACGCTTAGTGATGTGTCTGAATATGTGAGAGCGAATGAGCGGTATTTATGAAGCGGCACTGTTTTTTCGGGTCTCACTAGTAATTATAACTAACAATATTTTCGTGCTTTAATACAAAATCATGTTTTAGTAATTTTATATATATGCTGAATAAATTTGCACATATATTTTTTAAGAAGAATTATGGTTTTGTTCAATAGACAAACAGGAAAAGTAGTTTGAAAGTATGATTCGGAGAAATGTGCTTGTAATGTAAATTTAAGTGCCTCTCGTAGATTTAGAACCTCTTTAACAAGAATAACGCATACAATAACGCATTTTACATTATACATAATTTTTCTCTACTTATTTATATTTGTGAGGGTTTTTAAAATTAAAAAAAAATACTTTTAACTTCGCATTAAATTTTATAAATAAATTTCATAAAAAATTTTTTGAACTAAAACAATGTTAGGTATACTCAACTCTCCCTAAATAGTTATTCTCTATTTATACAAAACTCCAAGCAATTAACATTTTTTAACAATTTAATAGTCATCGTCTAAAAGTTAATAAGACCATAAAACCTTCTGCTTTTCTCGTTGATATTCATTGTAAATTAACCATTGGCGTAGACATCAATTATACATAAATAATGTTAAATTTTCGTTGAGAAAACTGCGGTAAATTTCTTTGACAACTTTCACATTTATTTGGGAAACATTTATTTAAATAACCGGAAAAAACTAACAATTTAACAAATGATTGTATTAAATAGCAAATATATTTTAAATTATATCACATGTGTTATTTCTATTACCATCAAAGAAAATTGTGTAGAAAATAAGTTTAATAATTTGGCCATCTTTTTATTTGCTTCAAAAGATTTGCCATATTAATCTCTTTTATATTATAATTATTTGTCTTATTAAAAACTGTTTGAATTTGCTAAATTATTATCAGACTTCGGATTTTTGGTGAAAACAAATTTGGAAATTTGGTGGTTATTTGGGGTTAAAAATTTGAGAATTTGGTGGTTATATAAAAACGCTAAAACTATCATAGATAATTCTTATAATTAAAGATTAAGCATTGTCTTCAATAAATTGTGAGCTCAATAAAGGTTTAGGTGCTGGTTTCTTGGGAGGAATGGTCAAAACTCGTTAAATTTAAGTAAAATTTTTTTACAATTCGATCAAATTTAACAGGGGTCACGAAAACTCTTTGGATTTAAACGACAATTTTTCACAATTTTTTTTACAAAATTTGGTGTTTATTGTGAAATTTGGGATTTAACCAAAAATCCGAACTCTGACTATTATCTATCGATCGTAATACAAATTATTTATTTTAATATACTTTTTTAAAATTTTCACGTTTAAATTTAATTCACTCTGAAATGTCTAGTTCTTTTACTACTAACTATACTTACACTCAGGGAATGCCCAGGTTGATCTCCCTAGAAATTCTGAGAAACATCCCCTTATGGAAAATCGAGATTTTAATAATTGTCGTTTGAATCCTTTGATTTTTTTAGTCAAAATGATAAATTATTGTCGCATAAATTCAAATGGATTTTACCCCTCCTCAAATTTTGAGAATATTTATAGTTGACCCCCTCTAGAGTTTGTGTAACTATGCTCAACACACATACGACAACGCAAATGTCGATATTGAGGTGTGTTTCACTTAAGTATTGATTCAATTCATTTGGAATTTTTCGAGAAAATTATTGTAAACCTTGTCTTCAGTAAATCAGTCATTTTCGGAATTAAAACAATCTATTTTAAACAAGATCGTAACGGTCATAATATCTGACTTCGTATTTAAATTTCTGTTAGATATATGGATATTATTTTTTTGTTTAATGTTTATTAGTGGTCGCTTGCTCACTACGTTCGCTCGCTCCCCGCTTACTATAATGCCTAATATGGTAGATGCCGGTTTA
>JAQIVF010000029.1:0-51441 GCA_034698365.1 Steganacarus magnus
GAGAGAAGAACGGAAGTTCTTCAGAAACGTATCACATAAGTTTGAAATTTTCAAACTAAAACAAAATGAATAAAAATATATAATAAATTAATAATAAACTTCTTTAAAATTAAAATTATAGTGAGCTTTTCATTAAGTTATATGAATTTATAGAATTTCTGTAATTACAGTTGATATTTATTAAACTAAACTCAATACAAATAAAAACAAATTCCACAAATTTTATATAAACTTAATATAATTTTAGTGAGTTAAACGAAAAGAAACAATTCTTAGTGAAAAAACATTTAATGACTCTCGAGCGCAAATAAGAATATTCACAATAACCAAACTCAATAAGACAATTCAGAATTATATTTATTCTTAATTTTCAAAACTATGAGTGCCGTACATTTATTTTTAAATTTTATTAAAAATATGTACAGTTAAATACTTTAATTAAATAAAAATTTTGGTTTGTTTTCGTTTTCACTTGAATATCTGAAATACTAATCTATCGCTGAAAAGCATAAACTTATCGACATATACTGTACTGTAAGTGCAAATACATGAGCGGTTCGAAACTGCTTCTCAATGAGTCGGACTGAAACACACAAGCGTTTTTCATTTTACGTGCGAGTTATCCTTAATATCAGAATTTAATAAAAAACGCAAGTGTTTCGTCTAAATATTATTAAATACTCGATTATTTCAGAATATTTCATTATACGCTCTAAATATAAAATTTACAAGAATCTAATAAAATGCGCATAAGTATTATGAATCACGTAATGTGAATAAATATTGAATATGAATTAAATAAAAGGTCATTAAATTTTATATTTTTAATATACTCTGCCAATAGTTGAAAATTTGTGCATCGGTGTCCTTCACTATAATAATAATAATAATAATATTCAGTTTTATATACGTTATCAAATATCTAAAATTGAAAAGATAGACGCATTTGCTTCTAAAACAGTTAAGTCTTTACATAAAATTGAGAGCAGAATCAAATGGTGTAGAGATAGAACGCTCTCACACTCACACTCACTCTAAATAAATGCACTTATTTATAGCTAACATTATAAGCTTATATTGCATTTAAAAAGTGGTCCCATTTCTGGTTTTAAAGTGCATCTCTGTTTGTGTTTATTGCAAAAAAGTACTTATATTAGGCGTAACCGTTATAGAAGTGCCTTTAATACTTAAATTCCTATTATATTAAATATGCTGAAATTTCTAATTATATTAATTATTTTATATATTGGCAACAAACGAGCGCAAGCGATAAGTTGTTGGCAGTGTAATTCGTTCAGAGACAATCCGAAATGCGCCGATGTTCCCAAACCACCAGTCAATGTTGATAACTTAGACAGTGAATTGAGACCATTTTATTACGAATGTGGCACCACTTATCGCGACAATTCTACGGACAGCGAAGACGTCGTAGACACCAACCAGACATCATTATATACATTATGCAGAAAACAAGTTCAGACTATCGATGGCGTGACGCGAATCATACGACAATGCGGTATTGAAAAGTCGCACAGAGAGTGTTACACCACAGCCAATCCGCCGGTAAAGACCTATGTTTGCGATTGCTTTTCTGATGGCTGTAACTATGGCTCTATACTCAACTTCAGTCAATATATGCTTGCGTTCGCTGCTATTTTGTTCGTAATTAGAAATCTACCAGAAACTCATCAATTTTTGTAATATGTATTGTAATTAGCAATTAGTTTATGTATCAAACAAATATTTTTCAATCAATTATATTACAGCTCATTCTCAGCCAATATTGCAATATTAAAATAGAATATTAATTACTATGAATAATAATATTAATAGAAACAAAGATATGTAATTTTAAAATCAATCGTTTTAAACAATTAGAATTATAATAAATTTATTTATAAATCCTAAACTTTTATATTAATAAGAAATGTGTTGTCTATTAAGAATATATTAAAGAATAAAATTTGATCTTAGAAGTTAAAAACTAATTTAATATAATGTTTTTCGGACTAAACACATACATTTACGTTACAAATATCTTTTTACATAAAATAATTAAATTTGTTTATATATCATAAAATATGTTATCATTTGGTGAATGGCACTTAAAAAATCAAGGACGGAGTATCAGAAAGTTTTTATAATTAAAATAATAAATTAAAAGTTGTAAACAAAGCGCTAGAATGTATAGAAAAATAAATTACATAAAATGTACAATTAAATTAAATGACATTAATGTGGTCCTGAGTGTGTCAGCAGATCAACAGACATCAGTTTTTAAAAGAGATTTGTCTGCTTATTTTTTCAATTTATATTTGATATACTGTATAACGTTATTCATACAAAATATCACTGTTAATACTAGTTATGAGTAATTAATAATTTTAAGTAAAAAAAGTCTATCATTGCAATAAACATTTTAGAACGCGTGAGAAACGAGTTAAATAACGTTCATTTAACAAAATTGCAACAATAATTCTAGTGAATATTTTTTTAAATAATCAGAATATAAAGAATTAAATTTATTACACACTTTAAGAGAAAAAACTAGCTAAAAAATTTTAAAATTCATTTGAAAACTAGTATTAAAGAGAGAAAACTTTAGTCATTTTTTATTACAACTTAATTTTTTCCTGACCTGAGGAAGTGCTGTCGAAGAATTATATAATGGAAAAATATTTAATTGTTCGCTGTCGTAATGATGGTTGCGAAGCAGTTTTGATGTGGACGACGATCTCGACGGAGCGTCTCTCAAACGATCGGGTGTTGACGTTAGCATCGCATTCAATGATATCTATTCCAATATAAATATATTAATTGACATTTTTTAATTATTTTATGTTTGAAATATTAAATATAACAAAATAGTATTTATCTTTAATCAAATACGGAATTTTTTAAAATTCAAATTGTGATTTTTATTATCTTAGCATTGCATTTAAAAAAAGCGATAACTTGACGTTATCGATAATATCTCATCATTATTTAGAAAATTACTTTCCTAACATTTAACAAATGAAATTTTTAACGATTATGTTTTCAAAAAATATAGAAAAAATCTAAAAATAAAAAACTTGAATATTCTTATACCACGTATAAATTTACGGTAATATGATATTTCCTATAATTTTTGAAGTTTAATAGCAAATAACAATCATTATTATTATATAGTCAATAAAATCAACATTTATTGCAATAATAAACATAAAACTACACCTATTTTGCTTAAAATTACACTTATATGAAAAATGATAGAATATCTCTAATTACCTCTTTTTCTAATTCAGCGAAATGTTTACTCGATACTTCTGTTTTATCATTTAAGGTCTGCGTTCGTTTTTGTGAAGTGACTAATTTTCCAGAATTATTAATTAAATTATTAGCTGAAGTTTCGTTACCATTTATTGCACTGTTATTAGCAATTTCTGATTCGTTCATTAAGGATTGTAAACCTTGCACTCTTCGTTGGAGTTCAATATTTTTCTGTTCGAGTACCGCTAAACCTTGAGTTATAATCTTTGCCTCATCAACAAATGGATCGCTTCTTGGACTATATTGTACTGATTTGTTAGATTTTCGTTGAATGCTATCTAAATTATTTTTTAGCGTAGATTTTTCTTTCTCTATAAGTGTATAACTTCTTTCTAATCTCTTTTTTTCAGTTTCTATTTTGTTTAATTTGTCTCTTAATGATTCGTAGTCACGTTTAAGTGAAATGATTTCACTGTCTTTATCAGTCAATGTATTTGTCATTGTATTCACATGACGCTCTGCCTCTCGTCTTTCCGTCTCGTAAAGTGATATCTGAGCTTGAAATTGTTTATTACGAGTAGATAATTGAGTATTGATATCTTTTATTTCCATCAATGATTTACTAAAATAAAAAATATTAGATTTACTTTCAACAAACACAAAATAATACCGGGAAGATTCCAGAGATTCTTTAAGCGAATTCCTTTCTTCGGTTAATGTTTCAATACGTCTCGATAACTCTTGATTCTCATTCTCCTTTAATTTCAATTTATTTTGAAAAGTAGTGCAATTAACTTTGGTATTACTCAACTCTCGTCTAATTTCTAATCGCGACTTTTCCACTTCCATCAAAGTGGTTCGTAATTCATTACAGTCTTGCATAATTAAAGTTCTCATGTCTTCGCATTCTCTGTACGAATTTTCTATATCGGTTAACGATTTACTTAATCTCTCTGCTTCTGATTGATTTTCACGCAAAGCATTTGTTAGATAATCAAAAGATTGTAATTTTTCTCTCTTTTCTTTATTTTCTTTTTCCATTAAAACTTTTAACTTTTCGAGCTCTTTATTGAGTGCATCGTTGGTTACTTCTAAACCATAATATTTTTCATTCACATTAAGTAATGATGATTTTAATACTTCTTTTTCATTTTTCAGGGTAATTATTTGTCCTTCGAGTTGTATAACTCTACTGAACGCTGTGTCGCGATTAATAACCACTTCTGAAAGTTTTTTATTGCTATCTTCTATATTCTTTAGCAAATTTTGTATTTCTTGCTTCAAATCAGTTTCCGATTGTTTTTTGTCATTTTGCAAATCATTTATGTATTTGTCTTTATCTTTTATTATTGAATGCAAATCATTTATTAATTTCTCAGAGTTATTCTTTGTTTGATTTGATTCATCCTTCATTTGCTGCACTTTTAAAAAATTCAAATTCATTTCTTCGGCAAATTTTTGTTCACATAAAAATTTTTGTTTGGTTAAATTGTCGATCTGTTCTTTATAAGAGATTTCTTTCAAATTCATTTCACTTTTTATGTTAATAACCTCTTTAGCACTCGATTGTTTCAAATCACTCAAGTCTTTCTTAAGCATTTCCACAATTTGCTCATATTTATCAATAATAGATTGTTTTTCAATGTTTAATTGAGCCAACATTTGATCTTTAGTGGAATCAAGTTTTGTTAATTGCACTTCAGACTCATTTTTCAAAGTAATTATTTGTGCTTCGAGTTGTATAACTCTACTCAGAGCTGTGTCGCGATTCATAACCACTTCTGAAAGTTTTTTATTGATATCTTCTATGTTCTTCAGTAAGTTTTGTATTTCTTGCCTCAAATCAGTTTCCAATTGTTTTTTGTCATTTTGCAAATCATTTATGTATTTGTCTTTGTCTTTAATTATTGAATGCAAATCATTTATTAGTTTTTCCGAGTTATTTTTTGTTTGGTTTAATTCATCACTTATTTGTTGCATTTTCAACGAAAGCAAAGTCATATCTTCGTTAAATTTTTGTTCGCACGTATATTTTTGTTTGGTTATGTCATCGACTTGTCTTTTATACGCACTCTCTTTTAAATTCATTTCACTTTTCAAATCATTAATCTCTCTAACACTCGATTGTTTCACACCACTTAAGTCTTTTTTAAGACTTTCCAAAATTTTCTCGTACTTATCGATAACGTCTTGCTTTTCGATCTTCAATTGTGCCAACAGTTGGTCTTTAGCCGATTCTAGTTTTGTTAATTGCATTTCAAACTCGTGTAACTTATGGCTGCTATCATTTAGATCATCACTATCTGTATTATCACTGAGTGTCAGTTTATTATCACCGCTGTTATAAGACATATTCATCACAATCAGCTTAAACACAAACTTA
Source organism: Steganacarus magnus (assembly GCA_034698365.1). Lineage (NCBI taxonomy): Eukaryota > Metazoa > Arthropoda > Arachnida > Sarcoptiformes > Steganacaridae > Steganacarus > Steganacarus magnus. The sequence continues at coordinate 5,636 of JAQIVF010000029.1, forward strand.
AACTAAAACTTAATTTATTTACATATTAAATAATTATATTAAATGCGATATATTTATTTAGTAACTGAAACTTCAATTGTTTCAATTTATATCGCGTTATGTTTGGTAACCATTGGATACATTCATAAATAACATCATTATTTTTTGCTGCTTTCGTGTTAGTGATTGGCGACCGATAAACGGCTAATAAATGCAATGAGAAACTAAAACAAAACAGTCATACATTACTAGAGACTCTCTAGTAGAGAGTCAAAATGATAGCATTTGCTACTTTTTTATTTCATAAATTAGAAGCATATAATTTAAATATATGAACGAATTGAATGATTAGGAGTCGTTTTATGCATGTTTATAAATGTTATTTTTTGCTATTTTTAACATTAAATGCTATAATGCTATTTTTGCTATTTTATATGCTATTTTAAGAAAAATGAAAAAATTATCGTTAAATTCCGTTGAGTTTTCCCATGGCTCCCAAAATTTTGAAAAACTAGATAATACCTCTAAATTTTTTGATTTTATATATAGTTTTAAACAGATAGCAAAATTATAAATTTATAATATTCAATAAAAAAAATTTTTTTATCAAAATATTAATTTTTTCATTAATTATTTAAAATAATAAATGCTATTTTTAATGCTATTTTGGCCAATTTTAACTGCTATTTATAGCGCTATTTTGTTATACAATAAATGCTGTCTTTTTGACTCTATACATTACGTAACTTTGAACTTTATTAGATCCATTATAGCAGCATATGTGTCTAAAATATGGACTTGTTTGAGGCAGTATCTCAATAATTAACGAAAGTTACCTTTTATTGATTTGTTTGCGTGCTTCGTTTTACATTTTGAAACAATTTCAATTTTTACAATTATTATATACGTGTAGGCATATAAAAAATTTGTAATATTATAAAATTATAAATAGCATTAATAAAATTATATATAGGCTGTAGACTTTTAATCTGAACACTTTAACTTTAAAGCTAAACCTAATAATTGACTTAAAAGATGGGTTTTGCTAGACTTCTGCACTGAATTTAATTTTCCTTAAGCTCACTTATGCTCGATAGCGAGAGCTTATTTTAATGGTGGGGTTGAGCTTATGTTAAAAATTATTGTTAATAGTTAGAACGAAAGGTGCTAATGGTTCGACTTTTTTCAAACCAAACTAATCCAAAAACCTAATGTTAAAGTATAAATACAAACAATTAAACCATTATTTATAAATTTATTGAAAATCGCTTATCAAATATTCAAAAATTCATTTTTAAAAAGTCGTTAAGAGATTTTCATATAAAATTTTACATTAATTTTTCAAAAACTACTTAATTAGAAATTTATTTACTTATCAATATTTATTAAGTTATTCGAAAAATTATTATTAGAACTTAAAATTTACATCAAGTGATGACATTAACTTATTTTAGTTTAAGCTCTAAAGTATTGCATAATTATATTGTAATAATATTATTTATCAATGCTTTTTGAGTTAAACAAGCAATTAATTTTAAATTGTTTAGATAAATGGTTTATTGGATTGAATGTGATTTTCATTGATATAGTTTAACCAAACCAATTCAAAACATTATTTAAAATTATAAACCAATACAAACCACAATTTAATAGTTAAAATAATTGGATAACAATTATGAACCAAACCATAAGCAACTTTAGTTATAACTACTGTTATTTCGATTCTTGCATTCTTAATAGGAATAGAATAGAATAGAAAAAAAAATTTAAGAATAGAATCGAAAAAATAATTTCATGTTTATTTCATAAAATGAGAATAGAATTGAAAAAAAGTTTTAAGGATTGGTATCGGAAAAGATATTACTATTTTTATTTATGTACGTTTTTTTTCAAAACAAATATTACTTTTTGCCTAAAATTATGTAATAAATTTAACTAATTTTAGTAAATATTTAACTCACATTCATTTGTGAATTTAGAATTAAAATCGGAATAAGATTTGGAATGTAAGCGAAATAAAAATTATGTATCAAAATAGAACAAATAAGAATTTTTTGAATAATTACACTATAAGTTAAAATTGAAACAATTCCGCAAACGTTGGTATGAGTTTTTTATGCAAACCGTTCGATTGCACTGATCGAAATTGAAACCACCGAAATCTTTATCAAAACACTTATAAATGTCCCAATTTCGCCAAATCTCTGACATTGCATCACTGTTTGCCCCGAATTTGATCGTTGCTAAGTAATCGCCGGTGATTTGAAATTTAGAGTAAGGCTTAACGTGTGATATTGCGTCCATCCACTCATCCGTAAGTTGATAAGTGGAATAAAAACGCATTATTGGATTATAGACAGGAATGTACATCCGGATTTCTTTTTCGGCTGCAGTACCATCCTCATAGTTCTGCAAATCTCCCAAAGAAATGTTGAGCGACTGATCGTCTTTCGTGTCACATCTTGTGGCCATTCCTTGTCCCGAATATTCTTGTCGTTCCGCTCGTGATTGACTTTCTGCTTAGACACTGTCTCACCTAGTAGTTGTCTCCACTTCCAACCGTAATCCGAATTCAAACATGAATTCAGAATTCAATTTCGGCCACGTGTTACATAAAATAGTTTCAGTGGTCTTGACTATCGCTACGTTTCGTTCTTTTCTGGATCTGATGAGTACACATCTCACTTCGGCCATAATCTATACAATGGTTCAGGATTATCATATTATTTTCCCTTCTCCGGAAGAGTTTGGCCTTCCGGCGAGTTTCACTTCAGAAGTGAAAACCCGTTGAACAACTAAAGGTTTGTTCTGAGTATAACAGTTTACTGAAGATTATATTATGAGCTTTCTTTCATAAAACTAGTTTTCAGAGATACGGTCCATTTCTCTTTGCACTGAATATATGATTTTTGTGTTTACAGAAATTGGGGAAAAATTTCATTAATATTGGGTTTTGTTTAGATTGTAAGACACAACTAGGGTGAGTTTCAAAAACCACCTGAGGCTTACTTTTTGAGTAAGTATAGGATTAAATTAAATTAAGATTTGTTATTGAAATGATTTCACATCTACAATATCTGTAGTGTATTTTAAAAATGTTATTATTTTTTGTGTAAATTAATTTATTAGTGTTGTTAGTGTTGTTGTAATTCTATTAACAGGTTTGTAATCACAAATTTAGATAATCATTTCTAATAAAGATACTAAATTTGTTAAATTAGTTTGAATAAATTCCGATTAAATCAGTTCAATAATCTCCGAGCGATATCTCACGTGTAGATATCGTACAATCGATTTAATGGTTCTTACATAAATTTCGATTAACTATTTGTTATATTAATTATTGCATCATTTTTAATTATTTTCGAGTTTCGGCCGACATTTCAGCCTAATCTGAGTTTCTGAACCTGACTTAAGTCCGATCTCTAAGATCCGGTATTCAGAGACTAACGTTATCTGCCAAACTCGACACCTCTTTTCTGTGAGGTTCGATGGTAACGTAAACGACACAAACAAAACGTGGTTTTGTTATTGGAAAACACACTTATAATACTAATAACTAGGGATAGGGTTTTCCGGGACTAAAAACTGGCAAAAACGGTAGGGAATCGGGAGCCAAATGTCAATGAAAAGCGGTAACGGTTCCGGGAAAAAAGATTTATTATAATTTTAAACAAAATAAATTTTACAAAATACATTATACTGAATAAAATGATACATTTTCAAATTAGCTTCAGAAAAATGTTGTAAAAAGATTTAAACATACACACACAAAAACTTTACTAAACTAAACTTAATTCTAAATGTGACACTTTTCTGTAGCTTAAAATCTTTGATATAGTATTTCTTAGAAAAATAACTTTTATTGACTTCAGTTAGTTTCACCCTTTTTTTGCTTAAACTGAATTTGAAGTTTTAAGTGCATTTATAATTTTAGGCATTCAGTTAATATTAGTTTTCACGCTTCACAGTAAAATTTTCAAAAGTATGTGCAAAAACGGGAACTTCTTTAAAATAATCTTCAATTTCGGGATTTTTATTTAAACTGACCAAACCGGGAAAAAGTGGGACAATACAATCACTTTTATTTTATTGGTTTTTAATAGTAGATATTATATTATAAATCTCCCGGTTGTGTAATCAAAGGAAAAAAGCGGTATTATTCATGAAATCCCGATCCCTACTAATAACAAATACTCTAATATTTACTTTAATTTTTTCCCCTTTTAAACGCAACTAATTTCGACTAAATTTTGATTTTTGATTTCTCGACTCACTTCATAGTTCACGGCTTGGCCGTGACTTCTGTCTCTCTCAGAGAGACACAAAAACTGTCGCTATTTGCTGAGAAAAACCTGCGAATCAAACTCTAATAAATTTCATCCTTATTAAACAAGATTTAAAATACTAATATAAAGAGAAAATAAATAAGAAAAAACATGCAAAACATAACACTGATGTTTTCACCGATTAATAATAAGAAAATAAGTCGAATGACTTATTTTAGCTTATGTTTTATTGGCGTGTCCTTCGGACTCAAACACAAAAAAATCAGATATTAAATCGCAGTAAACGACCAGACAATTAAACATGATGTAATCGACAACACGAGCACACGACTTTAAACTGTAGTGAATAAACACTAATTCTCACTAGTGATTAGCACAACACAAATGATGAGTAATAATTGTAATATGAAAACGAGAACACAATTCTTGAATTTAGAGTTAAATTTGAGCTATTTTTGGATCCAGGACTGGTCTCTGAGGCCAGTCTTAGGTTGTCTCCTGGAGACAACAGAAGTTTAGATTAAATGAGGAATTTTAAGACTGAAACAATTATTACTACTGAGATTTAAATGACAATTTAGTTGTGAAAGCATCTATTTTCTTAACAATATTATTATTGAAGCCGGGTTTTAAATGAAGTTTCAGTACTAGTGGTCGAACGTTGTGTTTTAACACTATTCCGTTCAAAATATTTGTAAATCTAAACACTTGTACTGATTTTTCCAATTGAATATTTTATTAACTGAGACAATATGATAAGAAAAGCTAAAACTAAACTGAGGAACATTCATTTTTAATTCTAGTTTTTATAAGGACTAACATGAGTTAGACTTAGAGTTAAGAATACGTATAGACAAAAGACATTATGTTCAAGACAGATTTATGTTTCCATTCATATGAATATGAATACTAAAAAAGGATTGTTTAGAGAAATCATAGTTTAAATAAAGTTAGAAATATGCTTGATTCAACACTTGTTTTAGCACATAGGTGTGAAATTTAAGGATTAGTTTTTGGTTAACATTCTGCTGAACGTCTATCGTGTAGCGGAAACAGATCACTATGGTCTGTAACATATAGTTAGTATTAATTAACAATATTTGGTCAAAAACATATAAACATTTAATATTTCATTTTTTAGTTTAAAGTATTAGTTTTGTGTGATACGCCTGGCATTTCATACAAGTAATTCCTGGAATTACCCATAATTTTTGTCAGACACTAACACTTGCGTTAAACTATAGTTTCCTTTTGTACGCTATTATAAGTCCCACACGCCATAACGGTTAGGCATCTTCGGAACTCTAACGGAATTTCATTTCGGCTAATTAATTACATCTTTTCTGCACAACGTTTTCTATATTTTCTGGGAGGTTTATCTCAAGGTTTTTGAGCTATATTTTCTAAGTTTTCTTGTATTGCTATCAGTTTTCCTCGCGTGTAAAATCTTTTTAGTCTTTCCACGTGAACTATATCTAGTTTTGGCGAAACACGACAATTTAACACCTCATTATTAACAGGACTAACTTGTCTGAATAACGTATGGTCTCCTATATCTATTAACCAATTTTCCGGCGGGTTTAAACTTGAGAAACTTTACGGACAATAAAACTTTATCTCCCACTGAAAAATATTATGGTTTGTGATTTTTGTTTACACGATTATTGTTACGTTCTTGAACTCTAATTATATTTTCCCGAGCAATATCTCTAGCTTTTTTCGATAAATATTTAAAAGAATAAATGCTATTTTTAATGCTCTTTTGATAAATTTTTAGAGCAATTTATAGCGCTATTTTCATATGAAATAAATGCTACTTTTTTGGATCTCTATTAATGTTTATCATAATTTGTACATATACATGTACATGAAAAAATAAAAAAATGAGCTATTCAGTCCTTTTAAAAAGTCAAAAACCTATTTAAAGATTAAATTTAATAAGAACATGCATTTAAAATTAAACGAAATGCACATTATCATATATGAGATATATGTGCTAGTACAAATTTTCAGACAGATTTTACCCGTAGGCCACTTGAACTTATCCGGTTTATAGCAAACTTCGATTATGGCAAAAGTTTTCGGATGCACCAACGAGTTGCCATAATCGGGGTCAGACTGTAGTTTGTCTGCATGACACGCATTGCCATACAATTGATATAAAATCTGATGCAATAATTTTGAATTGTACTTCTGTATGAGCTATCCATTTCGAGGACTATAATACAGTATATAGCAGTGATTATCTGACGGATAGTTCCTCACATCGGAGAATCATTACTGTAGACATACTAACTGACAATACTATTGAATTTATAATCAGACTTTAGATTTTAAACAAATATTTTAAGAATCAAACTGAGTTTATGAATTTACTTAATTTTAAATTCATAATTTTTTTATCTGACTTCGATAGAAAATTGTCAGATATATGGATTTGGGATTGTCCGTCTGTCCGTCTGTGTAGACACTTTTATAGCAGGCTTTTTAGGCGAAAAAATGTAAAAATAGGAGGCTTTATTTAAATAATGCCACTTTTGAATGGGAAAGCGGAATAATGCCACTTTCGTTTGGGAAAGCAGAATAATGCCACTTTTAGCGGTAATATAGTATAAACCCTGTAAAAAGCGGAACAATCTCGTTAAAATAGAGTAACAGAGGAACGAGCGAACGTAGTGAGCATTGTTTACAAAACATCATAATTTATCAAATAACATCCATATAACTAAAATATGAATACGAAGTCAGATATTATGACCGTTACGATCTTGTTTTAATATAAAATATTTTCATATGAATTAAACGTGTCAATTGTTTGGTTTCTAATGGTTAAACTATGGTCTTAACCATTGGTTCATGGTTTGGTTAGGCTTGGTTTCAATTTTTTAAATTTTTCGGTTTGTTTTGGTATAGATTTTTGTATGAAAAACCATTATTAAACCATTAACTATTTTTTTAACTACAAATTTGCAATTTTGTTCACATATGAAACTTCTATTAGTATTTAGTTAGAGAAAATTTTAATGAAAATTGACATTTAAAAAAATTATTAGCTTTAAATATATTTTTTTAATTAATCTTAATTACTAAAGATGTTATAAACGATCTTATTAGTAGAATTTAATATACAAAATATGTTAATAGTTTAATGGTTTAACCATTGCTTTTGTTTGGTTCGAAATGGTTTTCAGTGTAGAAATAGCGATTTGGGTGCAGTTTGGTTCCAATTTTAAATTAATGGTTTGGATTGGTGTGGTTCGCGAAAAGTCGAACAATTGGCATATAAATGTTATTAAGCAAAAATTTGGTTATAAGGTTTTTGTTGATAAGAAAATTTAATGTGAACAAACTAAATGAATAATCAAACGGACAGATAAAAAACCTTTCGGCAAAAACCGACGCTTTGACCACACCATAAACATCGATAATTTGCATATTTTCCTTAAAAACGCTTTAAATTTTGTATTAATGTATAAATTAATGCGTATATTAAGGTATGTGACTTCAAACAAAAAAACATTAACAGCGGAATGTGTTTAAATTTCGCGAAACATTAGAAACTGTAGAAAACATTCATTTTCATTCAAATTATCACATAATTTTTTTAAAATAACAATAAATATTGAGAATTATATTGAAAGGAACAGATTAGTTGGATTGAGATATTAATTAATCAACAAATTTATGCACAAAAAATTAATTCATTTAATAGAAACGAAATTGAAAATTAGTGCGCATATCTATAAAAAAATAGTACAATATAGCACAGTGTAAGCTTATATGCTGTTTGGTGTTAACAAAAAAACTTGGATAGTTTGAGCAAAGTTAGCTTAGTTGGTGGTAAAGCGGAGGTCAAAACAAGCATATATGTTACGCATATAAAGCACATGCTGTGAAGCATCGCATTTTATTCTCCGTTCTTACAGTCTTAACGTATAGAGCGATAGACGCTTATATTTTTATATAAAAGATGTCAAAAATAATTTGATATATTGAACAGTATTTACATTTAAAAGCACTACACGTGAAAAACAAGTGTTACTGTCTCTCATTTTGTTTGTGTTAAACCAAAAAAGAGAAAATTAGTCTGTTATACAGTTTTTACAACATCTTAAGAGAGTTATTGCATAAGTGTTATGTTAAGATTGAGTGATTTGATGACAAATTAATACCATTTGTATGTCTCGCAGATTTGCTATTTATTAGTAGATTAAATTATTTCGTAATTATAGCAAAAACTGTTTTAAAAGTAAGTTTTTCGCTCTCAAAAGCATTAACTAAGTTATATTATGTTACTTATCTTATCATTAATTTTTGCTTTTGTTTTAAAGGATTTGTGCAAATCATCTCTTTATTGTTTACTAGATTTAGTAAAACACAATTTGCCACAAACATTAAATGCTAAAATCGATTGTAATTCTACACTTAAAAATGCAAACTTAGTAATACTAAACTGTGACAGTATTATCCAATAATACTGGTGTTATTTATTAGTTTTGCTTGTTTTAATAAACAGTGTATAGAAAAATGAATCGCATTAACAGTGAATTAATTTGAAGCTAAACAACATGAATGTTAGAGTAATAATGTCTAATTGTTTATCTAACCATTCATTTTGCGTTCATAAGCTTATCTATTAATTATCTTTTTTTCACGTTATTTGCAAACAATATGAAATTAATTAGATTTTTTCTATATCTCAAACTACTTTTATTACAATCAACTTATTTGCTACTGATATACACTGAATCAACGCAAGCAATTGGATGGCTGTAAGTCTTTTTTATTCATTTTATTTTATAGATTCGACACTTTTCTTTAGTTTAGTGCATACTAAATATACATTACAGTATATTATGGGAAATAGTATAATACAGTGTAAAAACTTTGCTATTAATTGAATTTGTGGCTAAACAGTCGAAATCATAATAGTAGTACATATACGAGTACAGTGTGGGAGGAATTGATGAGTGCAAGCATAGAAAAAACATCTTCAGTTAAATAGTTTCAATCATTTATCACTCAGTCTAATGATGTTTCTCTTGTCTTACATTCACAAAATTTAATTTTGCGCGTAAATATACTGACGAAAAAATGAGAAGAGATCGAAAAATAATTGCAGAACTGCTTTGAAATGGAATTTAGATTAACCCAAACAACAATTAATTGACAAATTAATCAAAACTTTTCAGAAATTACTGATAAGCGAATATTTTATACGAAATTTTTGATAAATGGTATTATACATGTAATGTGTGCTAAACTATAATTAACTTAAACTGGATAAATAAATTGTAGTACAAATACGTTAATTGAATTCAGTAAATAGCATGCAATGAGTAAAAACACGACAATTGCCATATAAGCTATAATTAAACATTAACTAAAGTTCTTGATGTAAGCTAAACGGCGGATGTTTATTTGTAGAGACAAGTTTCGACTGTAGTTCCGCCTAAACTTGCGAATTATGGGCGAAAAAGTTTGCGAGTGAGAGTCAACTTTATTTTCAGAAAATTATTTTACAAAAAAAATTGTTTTGCATGCATTTGTTTGAATGTTCGTTTGAATTTTTAAAAAATGCTTTCTCCCTATAATTAATTCTGTGAATTATTATAAAAATTTATCTCAAAGAGCTTATCTCCCTTTATTGTTAATGTATAACATTTTTGTTTGATTTGCTGAGATTACGCGTATACTGTACACACTTAGTAATTACCAACACCTAAAAAAACATTCATCAATCTTTTTTGCAGTTTCATAAAACCTATTTTATTCCGCCTTAAACATCAATTTTGACGTTTATTATCAGACATTTGAATTTTTAGGATAATCTGTTTAGGATCGAGAAAACTTTTTTCTCCAGCATTGTTTTGATACAATATTGTATGTGTATTAAAAAAATAATTAAGAGTATCGGCCACTATCACTAAGCAATTACTATGAAGTTTTGTTTAAGAAGATTAAGTTAAGCAATTAACTTGTTTTTATTATATTAATTTCATCTATGATTTCTTTTATTATCTCATGCGTAAGTTTTCCTTTTTTAAAAATTGTACAATAAATTACTTTCATTTAAGAAGGAATCCAGTGGCTTCTCTAGTCTAAACTAATAATTTAAGAGTTTTCGAGTTTAATTTATTTGCTTAACTTAACCTACATTAGTAGTAGCTTGGCATTGAATTATTGACTAAGACCAGTCTTAATTCGAAAATATGCCAAAATCGACATCTGGAAAATTGATCAATATTAATGATTTATGTTAATTTAACAATTAATAAATTAATTTAAGAGATTTTTCACTTAAATTTATGAATGCGATGTTTTTTAACATTTAATTGAGATAACAATATTGTTTTATAAATTTTATAAAAGTATCTTTGAATCTCACATTTATATTTTATATGCAAAAAAATTCCTTTCTTTTTTAGTGCCATATCAGTTACATAAAAAAACTACTGTTTCTTTATTCCATTGGAAATATTTTTGACTGCTCATCCAACTCGTAAGCTTTCCATACGCATAGTGGGGTTTCTTGCATTTATTATGAGAGTCAAATGAAAAGCTCTACACTGTATTACATTGTACTTATATCTTAATTTGCACGAGGATTGGCTTATAATGCCTAATCAATTTTTTGAGAAGAAAGCTGATACATTATTTCACAAAAAAAGAAACGTTTCACAAACGTTAAATTATTGCTCCTTTAGTTTACTAAAATATAATTTAATTTTAATCATTATTTGTTGAGACTAATAACATTTATATTATATTACAAGCGTGTATATTTTCTACTAATTTATTAAACATGATAAAATAAAAAATCAACCATCATTGTGTTTCTATAATATAATTTCAAGGCTTCGATGTTTGTTAAAAACATTAAGAAATACTATATCATCACAAAAATGGAATATAGTTTCGAGTCATATTAAAAACAAACTATTGAGACCAACAACTCATTTGATAATAAAAGACAATTCAATCGAAATCTGATGATTTTTTAAATTAATTTTAATTTTGCATAAAAAATTCGTAAATATACTTGGATTTCAGTCTTGGGCGATTAAATTTTAAATTTTAACTTGCAATAAGCATTATAATTTGAAAAAAAACTGTCTAAGCTTTCAAACGCCTTTTGTAAAACAGAAAAACTATAAAAAAGATAAGATTACTAAAAGATGCATAAGATTACTAATATTTAAATTATTTCAATTGTAAAGTCTTAATTGTCAGTGTTTTTGTGTGTTAAATGTAAACAAGTGAGTGTACGAGAGCTGCGATGGGCACTAGTATTATTTAAATTTGAGTAAAATTAAGAAATAGTAATTGACTTAATCCGAACAAACCATAATTTCGAGAAGAAATTAATTAATATGATCAAAACATATCTATCCATAAACACAGAATTCGTATAAAAATGCCTAATTTGAGTAATTTTAATTTCTAAAATCAAATTAATAGTTCACCTTGAAATTAGAAAATAGTTTCAAAAATTTATGAAGAATTATTTCTAATAGAAATATTGTCTCCATTTTAATTCATAATTTGATACATTTATCTGAATTTTCAGTAATATTTAGCTTTCTTACGAATAGACTGCAATATTACTTTAGAGATTACTTCGTATATTAAAGTTAACATACAAACATAATATATATTTGATTTTACAGATCATTACTTCGCACGGCATCGATTGCTAGCATTAATACAATAGAACATTGCGATTCACTAAAGGGATTGAATAAAAAACAAAAACACATTTGTAAAAAAAATGTTGAAGTGATGGATAGCGTTCGATTCGGTGCTGATAAAGCTATTCGAGAATGTCAGCACCAGTTTATGGAGCGAAGATGGAATTGCAGTACTATTCGAAATAAGAAAGTATTTGGAAATTTCTTAAATGATGGTATTTATTCATTTTTATTTATAAATTGTCAATAATTTTTTAAACGACAAGTTTATTAAATACTAAATTACATTGCAGTAATCTTTTATTTTCAAAATAAAAATACCGTATAAGTTGAATAACCTTCACATTACATAAACTATTTCCCATTATTTTACAGCAATTTATAGATTATAAAATATGCATTCTTGCCTTATATACCACTAGAAATTTTTTTTAAATTCAAAGTAAAAACTCATATTCATACAATTTTTGCAAATTAAAGCTGTATACTAAAATTTGCAAAATTTTTATGCAAGATATTTAATGATACAAAATATTAAATATTAAAATATTAGGGTTTAGGGAGACAAGTAAAATAACCTTAAGATTTATGTACGTAATGTGCAGAATATTCTGCATTATTGAAGTTGTGATTTATAAATCTTTATTTAGATAGTCTAAAATATTTCTACACTGTTACATATAATATTCACTTTTACACAAAAAAGTTTTCGTTTCTGGAACTTTTGCAAGACTTAACTGTTTGAATATATGTACGCATAATATATACGTTACATACAGTATGTATACTTGTTTTAAGAATACGAAAAACTAGAGGAAAAATAAGCTGTTAGTGTTCAATAAATAAACTTCAATCATTCTTTGTGGTGCCATGTATTCTGAGAAATATAAACATACGTTGCAATTTTTGGCTGATTATTAAGTCGTGTTTTCCAGTTTAATATCATTGCGTACATAAATTCAAATTCTAACTCATTTTTATATTTAGATTTGTTTAGGAAAGTGTTTTTCAATATAAATTCGAGTGCGAACTAAATTGAAATTTATTAACATTTAGTTGACATTTGTATATATTAAATATTATTCGATATTGAATATTTAAAAATTGTTTTTGCAATCTAATACTTGCCAATAATCACATTTAGTTTAAAATAATGGGTTAAATTAGTTCAGGCTTTGTCTACTGATGTAATCCTAAATTATTGGAATAATTGACTGGTATTAAAATTTAAAAAGGCTACGAAAATTTCAATGTGTCAATCTTTTCTCTTGTTTATATTCCAAGTGATTACTCTAACGCAATGAGAGACACTTTAACTTAATTACTTTAACAAACCCTATTAAGACAAACTATTTATGAAAATAAGCATATATACATGTTTACATTTCATTTCTTTCAATGACCAGTTTTAGTTCAAAAATATGGAATATAAAATATTTTATTATTAAATTTATCACTAATAAAATGGTTTGTAAGTGAATGCAAATTGAAATGTGAATTATTGAATAACCCATATTAGGCACACGCGAGGCAGCATTTGTTCACGCAATATCTTCAGCAGGTGTTGCTCATGCGGTCACGCAATTTTGTTCTACTGGTCAAGTACTTAAATGCGGATGTGATCGTACTATTCATAATCCACAACAGGATTTTCAATGGTCAGGTTAGTTCTATAATGTCTCATCTATTTTTTGCACTCGAAATAATTTGGATATTAATCTACAACTAAGGATGCAGCGATAACATTGCTTTTGGTGTGGCATTTGCTAAATCTTTTGTTGACGCTAAAGATTCGAAAGTAGCCAGGAGTTCAAAAATGAGTGTTAATAGTTCGCGAGCACTTATGAATTTACACAACAATGAGGCTGGAAGAAAGGTACCGTTAAATCGATTTCATATTTGATATCATATATCGTTATTTTAATCATATTGCATAAAATGGGTTAGTAATCAATTATAAACATCTACAAAGTTAATATTTTATTTGACGTGAAAAAATGTATTCAATATATTATATATTAACAAAATAATAATTGTCTTTGTTATTGATAGGGATCAGACAATTCGGTAAATACCGAAAATTGAAGTTTGTTACCGAATTACCAAATACTGTATGATACTAAAATTGAGAATTAATTAAAGTTTCGTAGATTTTTTCAATCATTGTGTATATACAGCTAAATTAATATTAATTTAATAACCCTTTAGTTTGGAATATAGTTAGCAATAGTTATGCCTAAAACGCCTAGCTTTCTATAAATCTTAACGACTTTGTTAAAGATTTTAGTAAATTTACTTATGAAGGTAAAGTTATAATTATATGAACTTGAAGTCAAAAGTGATAGAATCAACCGCCATATTAAAAAGAAATTAGGGTAGCATTATAATAATGTCACTATAATAAAGCAAAAACTTGGAATAATTTTACACAATATTTACCTAATTAGAACCTAATTGATAATTTTCATTTACCGAAATATTCCATCTCTAGTTTTGTGATAGAAGTGTAGTGTTGTGTTCTATCTCACAAGGCTCTCATTTACATCTTAAATAGATTTCTTTTCACGCTGTGATTCTGCTTAGACTAAAGCAAGATTAATGTTTTCTCAGAAATTTATTTTAAACTTCACTTAAAAAATTGCTCAACAATGACCATTTGAACCAATGATTAATAAATTGAACCAATATTTTAAAAAAAGAAAAGATTTTTAAGTGAAGAAATTTTTAAAATATTTTTTCGAAAGATTTATATATCTTTAATTTTGGTGAATAGAGAAAAAAACTTTTATTTGCTAAATATTCTTTAAATTTCTATTGTCTAATATGACAGTGTATCTTATATTTGACAAATAAGTACAGAATAACTTTTTATTTTTCAATTCTATTTGATTTATAGATCTTTTATCCTTTTTTCTCCAATTGTTTTCTATAATCCCTTATTTTTATGATAATTAAAATATAAAAATTAAATATTTCCAATAACATTAAATTAAACTTAGGTTATAATGAATAATATGAAGATAGAATGTAAATGTCACGGAGTGAGCGGATCGTGCGAACTGAAAACGTGTTGGAGGTCTATGCTTCCATTTCGCGAAATCGGTAACGTCTAATCATTTTTGTTAAAGTACCTTAAGTTTCATTTTTTCCGTTTAGAAAACTACTGAATTCAAAAAAAATATATTTATAGGTTTATCCTAAGTTTTTATTTTAGACTTTTTTTGTTGAAAAATATTCCATTACTTTTATAACAGGATTTTTATATTTTGTTTATAAAAATTTAAGATTTATCTATTCTAATAAAAATAATGTAGTTTTGATGATTTATTTTATTTTTCAAGGAAATGTACTCAAAGAAAAATTTGATTCTGCGACAGAAGTGCAATTTAGAAGTTCAAATCTTAAAACTACGGCCACAAAACCTGTTAAAGAATCAAAATTAGAAGCAGCTTCGATGATATATTCGCCGTACACAACAAAGGTTGAAATTTGTCGACAAAACATTATTGTAATGTTATTGTTATTGTTATCAATGAGAGTTTACTTTCTAATTTATATAGAGTTCTTTAAATGATCGACAGCCACATTTGATTCCTTTAAAACCATACTTTAAACATCATACAGACACAGATTTAATATATCTTCAATCATCGCCAGACTTTTGTGAGCGCGACGATAAAATTGGTTCACTCGGAACTCATGGAAGAATTTGTAAGCGTACTTCGAAAGCAATTGACGGCTGGTAAACTAATTTTAATTTAATCATTTTCATTGATTTTTATTTTTTTTATAAAAATTTAAAATATATAAAATGAAATTTATTTGGCTGTTCTCCTTTATCTCAAAATTATGCTTTACGGCAAAATGGCAATATTTCTGTAAAGTAGTGGTGCGGTGATAACAATCATAACCAAAAATTCTAATGATTTATTTATTTATGTAGCCTTTAATTCAAGCTATTGTTATTGTTTTAATAATGATACTATTTTTCGTATTAGTGAATTGCTATGCTGTGGTCGTGGCTATAAAACTAGAATCGAAAGAACGATAGAAAGATGTAACTGTAAATTTCACTGGTGTTGTTATGTTGAGTGCGACACGTGCTGGAAAGAAATCGAGATCAATACGTGTTTGTGATACATACTGTATTTGCACATAATTTGGTGAAGTTTTATCGCATAGGATCTACTTTAGTAGTTAGAAACGTATTAAGCATCAAATTTTTACATTTACTGTATGATTTGTATATTTAATCATTTAAGTGTTTCATTATATGTTTCTTAAATCAATTAAATTATTGAAATTCTCAAATATTTAAATGCATTATGTTGTTGAACACACATTAACACAAATTTTTTGATATTTTTTCTGCATATCTTATTAATTATGATTAATTACGGTATTTAACTAATAATGTGCTAAACTTTCAGCAGTAATTTATAATTGATTTATTATTTATTAATTATTTGTTGTTTAACATTTGAACATAAATTTACGTTTAACTATGCATTGTTTCGCGTTTAATTTGCTTAATTTTTTTAATTTTATAGTATGTCAATCAAATTAATATTTTTTTTAAATATTGTAATTATTTATTTTATACAATAAATGGATAATCAAATTCTCACACTTGATTAGTATTACCAATATTCGCGTAATTAAGTTCTATCTAAAATGTACATACACTGTATTAAAGATTAGTTTAAAATTATTTCAAAAGTATTTTATAAATAATTATAAAGAAGTTTAAATATAGTTACTACAACTGATTATTTTATGATGTAAATATAGTATTATCCTCTTCTTTTTCAATATAATTTGATGAACCATACTATCGACAATAATAAGATCATAACTTTAGTCGTATGAAGGTCTAGACCGAGCATATAAGTTAAAATAATAAAACTACCAATTATTCAGCACTGTATAGCAATAGACTTTTACTACTGTACATATAGAGCAGAGATTTTGGCTATCGCTTACGAATATACACAAGGGAATAATAGTATTACAACGGAGTTTTCTTCTACACGTATCTATATGTAGTATAGGTATTGCATAATACATGCAGCAGAAAACTCCCATCTAATAGTTTAATTCCCTTGTGTATATTCGTAAGCGATAGCCAAAATCTCTGATATAGAGGCATCACTTTAAGTTTGCATTTTAAACTGAGGTCAATCTTGTTCTGTTTCATTAAGGCGTATGTAAAGGAGGTTTTAATATTTTAGGTCAGTATAATTGACAATATACTTTAGGGATTAGTGGTCAAAACCCTTGAAACTCGGATGTGTAACATCTGTGCGTCAGTAACACCCCTTTAATACTATTGGACAGTTAGGTATAATTTCGAAGCGCTTCTTTCAAATTATTGTAATATTGTATTTTAACGCCCTCTATGTTAAATATTCTTAATTAAATTTTAAGTTTAGCGCTGAAATAAAACTTGTGATAAATAGAAAAACTAGTTTTAGCTCTGTTTGTCGTCACAAACAAAGTTTTAGCTTGTTTATCTCCGCCTTAAAGAAAACAGAACAAGATTGACCTCAGTTTAAAATGCAAACTTAAAGTGATGCCTCTATAATATTAACGTTGTAAATGATTATGTGACACTAAAAAAATATTTTGTAAACAATTTTACTTAATTCTAGAAAGATATGTCTGAAGAAATATTGAATTTTACTAGATTTATCCTTTTTTTATCAATTTTAAAGTAACATATGGCTAATTTTAAATTTTCTATATATTTAAATACTACGTAACATGTTTGACTAGATTCAAAATTCAGTACTACAACAAGTTATACGTATTAATAAGTGGTAGTAATATATTATACACTGGCACACAACTCCCACATTAAACAACTTTCCAAATATTGAATAAAATTTATAACGTTAGTTGCTTAGTGGTTTAAAGTTAAATAAGTTTATCTGTGATGTGTATTTAATTGGTAAACAATTAATATTTAAAAACAACGAGTTTAAGAATGGCAAAACTAATAGATTATTTTGTAATTTATGTTTGTTTAATCATTTTGATAATATGCTGTGTTGATGCAAGACTGCGTTATAGGATAAGAACGAGACCAGAATGTAGAGACAAGGGTCCGCGACGTTATGAAGAATTACCTCAAGTAGTAGTTTCAGGAATTGTTGAGCAATTATATCCTAGTGATGGCGGCGATACTTACAGTGGCTCTGTAATGATTAAACGCGTTTTTCGCGGACCAAATTCGCTTGAAGGCGCAAGAGTTACTATTGGAGGGTTTGGCACTCAAGGATTATGTTATTCTAATACAAAAAAATGGGATTCATGGATATTTTTACTCAACCAAGTATCTGAAGGATTTTTAACGTTAAACCATACATTACTTAAAATGACTCTTCCAAACTTGGATCGTATGAATGCACTCGTAAAAGGTAATTCCTATTTTCTCCTATTATTCTATTATGTTTTATTACTTTAATTTTTACAGTTATGCTTTACTTTGTGGAATTTAGTGAAGAATCTAACAGAAACTTTATTCAATAGTTTGCTATATTTCAACACAGATTAAAATTAATACTTTTGTGTTTATTTATTTTTCAGATGAACCTTATAGACGAAGATCTCCAATAGTTGACCGTAAAAAAATTAAATTATTGAAAACTGCGATTTTTATTAACTTATTATAATTTAATTTTCGCTGCATATAGTGGAGTGTGAGAAACAATATTGCGAGAATAATGGCAATTGTCTAGAAGAGAGATCTAGTTATATTAATCGAGCGAAATGTGTTTGCTTGGATTACTGTCCTCCAAACTATAATCCTGTTTGCGGTACGAACTTATTTGATGCCATTTATACGCGTATAAAATAAAGATTAATTCTTTAATTACAAAATAGGATCTAATGGAGAAACTTTTTCGAATGAGTGCCAAATTCGGCAGATATCGTGCCAAAGAAAGAGCAATTATTTCATTCGATTTCCAAACTCATGCGAAAGTGGCAGAAGTGAGAGGGATGTGATCACGCACTTCTTACCACATCTTTCCATTTAATTTTCGTAAACAATAATAATTCATTTATTAGTTATTATAATGAATCTTAAAAATAACAAACATTCAATAATATAAATCAATAATAAAAGTCATCGTAAAATTGTCATTTAAAATTAAGTTTAAACATTATAAAACTTTGTGTAATTGGCTAACATAACTATAATTGACAAGGTATTAACTATTTCATAACTAATGCTAATTAAAATTAGTTCAATTGTGTTTTAATAATCGCATTTTTATTTTTTCTTCATTGAAGCCTCTTCTTCAACTAAGCAAACAACGTCATTATAATCAATCTGTTTTCTTACCCGATTGCAGTTGTTTTTATGTTTATATTTATATTCAGTAATACGATCTTCATCCATGTCAATATATTTGGAGTTAACATGTTTAGTCTGATATTTAATTTTCGAACGATCTGAACTTATTTCATCGATAAGTGATCGTTTAGTATCAGAAATTAGGGCAATATCTAAACTATATCCAGCTTTATTTTTACGAACGTTTTCTTCTTCAACTAATGCTACCGTATATAAGTGATTATTACGCTGAAAAATTTTGTATTTGATATTAGATCTGAAATCTTGAGCTTACCTCGTATTACAAACTTCATATTCAATTATTTAAGAAAGTTAACTAATCATAACGACAAAAATCTTGTAACTGGTTTGGGCACAACTGCGACAAATACAATAATATAGTAAAATATTAACGCTAGAAACATGAACTTTTATTAATGGATTTTCTTACTTTGTTCTCTGTATGGGATCACTTAAATCTTTTTATTAAATAAAAAGTATGACTAAATATTAATGTTAGTGGACCATTAAAAGTTTTATAGTAATAAATGTTAAGGGTTAGCTCAAAATGCTTTAATTCATACTGTGTGAACTCTATAAAACTATGAGATAAAACTATTGATCTTATTTAGTATACAATGATTTGTTTATTTCACTCGCGAAAATTTTAAAACGACTTATGTAAAACATTTTTTAGTGTGTTTATTAAAGTTTAAAATTTTAGTATCGCAATCCCACTTCATTATAACATTAATTGTGCCATAAGTCATCACAATTGAGTTATTATGGTCGTGGATGAGCCTAAAACTTAATTTATTTTCTTAAAGTTTTCAACTAAAAGAGCATTTCCAAAAAATTTTACTTACTATCTATTAAAGTATAATTTAAATTTTATAACTTAGTATAATTATAAAACAAATATGTTTGAACAAATATAACTAAATAAAAACTAAATATAAAATTTTATTTCTAGTTACGATGAAACTATTATTACTTTAAATTTCATTTTATTTCTCTGCACTAAATTTAATTTACTTGAATATTGAGAGCTAATTTTGCAGAAAATAATTTTTTTAGCAAACATGATTCAAAACGCAAATAAAAATTTTAAAAAAAGTTCGCATTATGTCTATCAAAATAATTGTTATTACACTCGCATCAAACTTTTCTCGTGATAGTAAACAAGCAATCAAACTACATAGAGCTTACATACAAAAAGCTAATAGTAATTAGATTAATGTATTGATACTATGAATATAAAATAAAAATACTTTATGCCTTATGTTACTCATTTTTTGTCTTTTTAGCGTACGCTAAATTTAAATTTTATGTAAATACTTTTAGGCTTTGTCAATGAAAGTAATTAATTGTTAAATTGTAGTCTTTAATAATATTTAGGTTAAATTGCGAAATAAGATGAAAGAAACCATTAAAATATTTTTCCAACTAAATATTTTGTTAATTAATCTTTATTTTAAAAAAATCTTTTTTTTTCACAAAACCAAATAAATAATTTTTAATTTTATATAATTCAAGAACTTCAGTGTTTCTATAAAGTTATAAAATTATTATTAACTTGTGGTTTAGCGGAATGAAATTCATTATTTTTTTACTGATCATTTATTACAACAAATTTTAAACATAAGTTAGTTATAAGGGAATTAAACATTATAAAATTAGGTGTAAAACCTTAAATTACCAGAACATATCGATAATTATATAATTCTTGGTTAAGTATTACAAATAAAGCAATGAATATAATGATAAGTGTGTAAATGCATAACTTAAGGTATATTTGAGGTATTGTATCGAATATTACATTAATTCTAAATTACATCATTCATTTTGTTTTATAATATAGTAATTTAAATTTAAGTAAATCATAAGTTTTTTAATCAAATAAGTTTTTTCAATTAAATGTTTGAATGCAGAAATATTTTGTATTTTATAACATATTTAATTAATAAATGTAAACAAGATTAGATTAGAATAGATTAGTTTAAATAAATACTGAAAATTACGATAAATTGTATTGAAGTATACAATAATTATTCACAATATAGTTTGAAGGTAACAATTTATGGCTCATTTTCTATAATTATTGTGATTTATAGTAATTAGAATAATCTGGTTCTTTAGCGCTTAGCGATAACTCAACTGTTTTGATGGGTAAGTCAGACAACTTCCTAGGCATACCATTAGCTTTTTTAACGAATCCCCCGAAACCAGCCCTATCTATCTCATCAAAGTTTTTCTTTGAAAATCCGTTAAAACCAGACCTATCGATCTCGTCAAAGTTTCGCTTAACAAATCCTCCAAAACTTGTGCGATCTATTTCATCAAAATTACGTTTCGCGAAACCATTAAATCCTGATCTATCGATTTCGTCAAAATTTCTTTTAACAAAACCACTGAAGCCTACATTATCTATTTCATCAAAGTTCCGTTTGTCTGGTGAACCAAAAGTCATACCACTCATCGGATCCAAACTAAATAAATGATAACTTTATTTTTGAAAAATGTTTACTAAATTTTTTTTAAAGATTTTCCTGAAACCATCTGATAATAGATGAGTTTATTGAAAAATGTTTAGTCTTGTTTTCCTTTTAATCTGATTTGCATAAAAAATCTACACACTTAAATTTCGAAAGCTTTTAAGTATTTATATAGGGTATGACTTTTGTGTTAAAGAAAATTCTAAATTCATAAATCCTGCCCAAAAGCAAGCTACCGTATTTTTCTGTTTATAGCCCGCACGTTGAATTCATTATTAAAAGTAAAATTTCCGTTGTATAGCCCGCAGCCCATGTATAGCCCGTACACAATTCATTATATAACCCAAACTATGTGATAACGCAAATTACAACGAACTAAACTAATATTTGAAAAGTTTTATTTAAAAATCTTATAGTTTTTAAAAATTAACTTTTCGACCGTATATAGCCTTCAACCCATGTATAGCCCGCATATGGAATATTTTGAAATTTTTACTTTTTTCTTGTATAGCCCGCGGAATATAAACTGAAAAATACTGGTAATTAAAATTTTTTTGTTTATTTCCCTTTAAAAAATAGCAATTTTTTATATATACACCAAAGAATTAGATATTTATATTGATAATATTGATATTGCTATAAATATTAAATTCTTAACTTTCTTATACAAAACAAGAAATATAAGTTAATTACGATATTTTATTTATTATTTTAATAATAATAATGTACACGAATATTTTTGAATAGTATCCATTAAAGATACAAAATATTATACCATAAAACTAAAATTATTAAATTTAATAGGAAGTAAATTTTAATAGCTTTTATTTAATTGTGTATTTTACTATTTCTTAATTAGTTAGTTTAAGAAATACAAGAATAGAATGTTAGAATGAAAATGCAATTTGAACTTATCAATTAAATCCCATATTCTGCCCAATAGTACAGTATTATTTTAGTTGTCAGAACATATTTTAATTTTATATTATTTTTAATGCAATACATAAAGCTTGATGTCCGCATTATTTATGCAATACTATAAAATTTAAAGGATTATATGATTTTAAATTTTAAATCTTCTTTCATTAAAAAATTTGGTCAATATTTAAATACTCAAAAAGCTATTTAAACACTCAAGCGTCTCGTTTTGCAACAGTTTAGTTCACTACAAATTGGATTAATTGCAAATAACAATAAATATAAAAATTGTGATAAAATCCAAATGACTAAAAAATTTAACTTAGGTTTAATGGGTTTAAAACACTGATTTGATTATTCAGTTTTTACTAAAAAGTGTTGAATCCCACAAAAATCAAATTTTAATAGAGTTATTTAAATTAAATTACCTTCTTTTCTTTGCAGACCCTATTGAGACACCACTCATTGTATCCAAACTTGGTTTTTTTGAGCGACTATATCTGAAGCTAAATGGTTTAACAATATCTAATCCACGTATAACTTCATCATCCATTAAACGATGCTTTTAGTTAAATTAAAATTTTATTTTTTAAGTATTCTAGGAAATATTTTTTAAAATTATCCAATAAATCCTAATTTAATTGTTGTAATTAATTCTAAAAAATTAGTTATCAATTTATGCAGCTCTAACTTAATTCTCTTACAAATTGCAAAATACTTTGAAATCTTTAAAAATATAAAATTATTACAGTAATAAACTATTCGAGTAATATTAATATTACCTGTTCAGCAAATGTCATACGATTTATAGATGAAAATGTAATTACAAATACTGTTACAGAAATGACTTGATGTTTAGTTATCATTTTTTTAAATAAAGAGAATAATTTTTCTTATACACTATATAGTTATTTCATAAAATGAAATAACTTAAGAAATATTACTCGGAGAACAGATGAGTATGTTTTTTTTTGCAGTAACACAATGAAAATAAGAGATGTAAAAAAAGCAGTATTAACTCTGGTATGGAACTACTGTGTGACAACACTGCACCGTAAATGCTTGCTCGGAATTACAAAACTTTCTCAGAAGCTTAAGTGTTGAGGCATAAACTTTTATATGATTAGATGTTTGGTGGAGGCGTAACACTCGTAACTGAGTTTGGTTGGACACTACATCCGATGACGCCTGTGTTTGATTCTTTCTGATCACACTTCAAAAACAAAGCAAAACATAATCCTATGTACATCATCTATTGAATTAGGGTAATATTGGTGAATATTGTTGAATATTGGTGATACACATTACTGTAACAGTAATTTTATGACAAAATTCTAGATTTCAGGCAAGTTTAAGTACGTCAACAAATAACTAAACAAAGACATAAGTGATTTAAATAAAAAACACTTCAAATTTCTATTTATACTGTAGTTAACATATTATTAATTTAATTATTCAACAATAATATAGAATTAAATCGTCAAAAAATTCAATAGTTATGGAACTTGTTGTTTGTATTTGAAAAATGCTTATATATAAACAATCTTTAAATAAATCCTAAGAAAGCATTTTTCTCTATAAACAGAGCATTTTAATGGTGAAAAACATTTTAAACGAATAATTTAAAACTAGATTTTCAAAACTTGGCTCATCAGTAAGATTAAGGGAAGGGAACTGTTTTAATTAATTCTACGTGAAGTTTGCGCATAATTTAAAGCGCTATCAAGTAATGAGTTGTGATTATGAGCTTATAAAAACTGTTTTCCTGTCAAAATCTACAGCAATTCTTAAATACTAGTTATTAATTGCTTTATAAAAGTTGTATGAAAATCCTTTAATAGTTTATTCTGTGGTTACTAATTCATGCTTATATTAAAAATTTAGTGCGCTTTAAATTTCGCATTCGATAAGATTACAATTTTTACAATAAGAAATGAGCTTTCTATATATTAAATTCTGCTAAAAGAATTTAAAAACAATATGATAAAACAAGAACTAATTTCATAATGGCTCACTTTGATAAACATATCTTTACAATTACTATACCTTTATTTTTAAAGAGTACAGATTGAAATTATTGAGAAAAAATTGTTTAGAAAAATAATTTAAAATGAAATATATACAAATAAATTTTATCAGCTAACAATTCGATATAATTTAAACCATAAATTTACGTTTTCTTAACTTAAAAACATTGTTTAGAAAATTAAATCAAAACGAAAAACATTTTTCATCTAACAATCAAATGCAAACAAAAATATATAAAAATATAATATAGAATTTCTTAAAAGCAAAATATTTTTCACCAATAAAGCCTTCTATCAAAAAGCGCCATCCGAACGGGCGGACATTGCAAATCCAATCGCTCATTGATATAAAATCAAAGTGAGCTAAAAATGTAGGTTCTAAGTAAAAACAAGATCAAAACAGATATAATATCTAACTTTGCTTTAATATCTTAATTAATTAAATTTTTTAGAAATTAGTTTTAAAACTGGAATGAATGTTTTTTAGCTCACTTCAAATAGATGAAGGATTATGGATTTGACAATGTCTGTCTGTCCGGATGTACACACGATAGTCCTTTACTGAAGTGCCTCAAATGCCTCATGTATTGCTGTGAAGCTTGTATTTCTTAGAGGGTCCACCAATTAGCGTATAGTTTTAGCCAAAAAGTATATCTTCACGCAATAAATGAGGCATTTGAAGCATTTCAGTAAAGGACTGCCGCGCAGTCCTCTTAAGCAAAAATTTGTCTGCCACTTACATGCTATATCTTAATACTTTGTAACACACAGTACATGAGACAACTTAATAGTCTGATCAGTTATCACGTTATAAAATTACTATGAGTAACAATTATTAAAACGCTTTTAGCATAATCCTAACAATACTTATGAAATTGAGCTCTCTATGAATGTGTGGTGAATTTTTGAGTTACATTATTACATTTTCATTTATTAAATCTTTAAAAAAAATTTTAGTCGTTCGCTGTCTGAGATCTCTCATTCAAATTTCTAAATAATATAAACTAATATTTTTTACCAGATACTAAATTTCAGAAAAATAATGCTGTCAAAAACGACGTAACACTAATAGTGTTTATATCGATATTTGATTTAAAATGTCATATTAAGAGTGTTATAGCATAGTCTAGTCAGAAACATCATTACATGGTATAAATGTCAAAACAGTTTTGCATTAAAACAAATTTATTAAACATAAAACATAAAAGACTCTCGAATTTAGAGATTAAACAGTGTCATCCAGTTTCAGGATTGGGTAAAACTTTTGTAATTTAAAAAAATTCGGGTTTTAAATGATCAAAAAATTGGTATTATTTGGTAAAAACTTATAGGTTCGAAATTAAAAGTTTTATCTTCCAATTATCCCTTCTTTAGAGTTTTTCGAGCCCTGAAAACTTCAACTTTACGACATTTACAATTAAATATACGAAAATCAATTAAAATTTTAATTAATTCAATAATTATATTAACAAAAAGCCTATTAGTACAATTAACATTTGAAACTGGATTTTATTTAGCGTCTACTACTTTAAATTTGTTTTAATTCCACAAAAAAATGTAATCTTGTACGGAGGGTGATCGATACGATAAGTGGGTACTTTTAAATCTTTATATTTTATTAAATAAATTTTATAAATTATTTAAAATGCTCAATATGTTCTCGTTTAGGCCATGATTGTAAGGCTTTGTTGATAAGTTCTTGTGGAAGTTCTTTCCAATCCTTTTGAAAACATCTTTTCAGGCCTGCCATATCTTTTGGTTTTGAGCGCCACAATTGCTTTTTAAGGTATCCCACACAAAATAGTCCATATGGGCGGCATCAGGACTTTATGGGATCCATTTTTCTTGAGGTATAAACTTTATAACGGACCTCATGTACTCCTGAGTTACTCGTGAAGTATGCGACGGCGCTGAGTCATGATGAAAATAAAGTCCCCCTTCGGGTACAATTTTCTCCCGACTCTGACCATAAACTTTTGCAAAACTTTAATATAGTATTGATTGTTTATTTTAGCACCAGATTCAACAAATTGCAAACTTGTTTTACCATTATGCGAGAAACTAGCCCATACCATAAACCCTTTTGAATGCGCCTCTTTCCGATGAGCAACTTCAAGTTGCTGTGATTTTTCGTCTCTTCAAACATATTGAATACGGCGATGCACGTTGGTGTTATTCATAAAAAACCAAGCCTCATCTGAGTTGATAATATTTTTCCACTTAGATTATTTAAGAAGTTTGTTTAAGGCTAATGATCGTGAACAGCGGTTGGCGATGTTTTTTCACTGAACTAAACTCTTCTCTTCTTTTTGTTAAGAGTTTTGTTGATTTCATGTGATATTGTTGACTGTGAATATCGTAGAACTATAGAGATATACCTTTGAACTGGTGGATTTGGCTTTTTGAAAATTTCTTTTAACTTTTTCATGGATGCGTTGGTAAGTTTTCGCAGAACGACTTTTTTCGGGCGCTGGGAGTCCTTTACTTATCTTTATAATTCGCGTTATATAATGGTCAATGATTTTTCTCTGACCACTGTAGCGCTAAAAGCTCTCGAACACCTTTCGGGTAGCACTTTTGTCTTCCCATGTTTGTTTACACTAACTTATTATGTTTAAAACAAAAGAGGGTATAACAAGCTTTAATTTGATGAACTATTCATAAAAATTGTCAAAATATTTTACAAGTTATTAAACTTTAAAAATGCCCACAAATTCTATCGATGAACACATCGTTTTCAGAGCGATGAGACGTATCTAATGATTTATCCTCAGAAGCAGAACAAACTATTGTGTCATATACTCAGTAACATCTCCGCGCTTACATACGCTAACATACACGCTGCTTACTTACTAACATTTATTCACGAAGAAATTCACATTTCGGTGAATGGTAGTCTAAAAACATTTGTTTTAAAGTTTTCCAAACTACAGTTGGGTTTATATCTACTCATGTACAACAGATACCAGGTTTTGACATCTTTGTCTAAAAAGTTTTGAAACCTTTCTTTTCTATTTAAATCTGTCCGACCACTTCTGCAGTTCTTATTTCATACTCCTCAAGCCACTCGAGATCATCGATATTGATATCTCCAGTGTACTTTTCCATCTTCACGCTATCAACGCTTGCTAACCCTGCACTTTTCACATCGATTGGCAACTAATGATCGAACGTCTTTTAGTAGAAATTGGGGTTTATTAAGTGTATAATTATTAAAAAACGTTACTTACTTACGCGAAGTCCTAAAACACTACTGCCTAACTTTACGTGTCGATTTTCGTTACGATCAGCCAAATATTTCGTGCCTTAAGGGTTTTAGTTGTCGACACGAAGAATGTTACGGTGTCGATAGCTTTATGAAACTCTCTCCTCACTGGACACCAAAGTTGCTATGGTAAAAAAAAGTTAAAACAGTTTTGCATTAAAAAAAGTTTTAATAAAAATTAAACATGAGTCTCTTCGAATTTAGGGATTTCACGGGTTTTATAGTGTCGTATAGTCTCATGATTGCGGAAAACTAGTCTAATTTAAAAAGTCATTTTCAGTAGTAAGTTGTTATTTTTGGTAAAAACTTATAGGTTCGAAATTAAGTTTTGTCTGCTAAATTTTATACCGCTATAATTCCCTTTATTATGATAGAAATATGCACTGCACAGACAGAAAGAAAAACATAATCACATTTAAAATCTAATTTTGCTGTTAAATAAAGAACTCAAACGGTATCTGATGTTAAATATACACATAAATGTATTTAACTTCAAATCGCATAATTTCAATTTTTTTAATAATTCCTGAGAATTAAACCAAACAAAACAGCAAATTTGTTTCTGAATATGCAAACATTATGCATATTTAAAAGAAGTATTAAGAATAAATATATCCATACGAAGTATTAAGAACAAAAATTTGATGCTTGATTCTGCTATAGCCTAACAGGTTTGACAGACTGACAGACGAACATTTTTCTAATGACTGAACAGATAGCAGACAGACGGACTGCTCAATTCGATAAGCATGCAGTGAGTGAGCTCCAAGAAGGTAAACTAAAAAATCAATTATCAACATCTAATCGATTTTAGTAGCATTCATAGTTGTGGTGAGCATTTAAATTCTTTAATAATTGTTAATAATAATCATAATGTTTTGTAATCATATTTTTTTACCTCATTTCCAACAATCTTTTGTTAATTTCTGTAATTTAAAAGCAATCTAAGATTATTCCTTTAGACTCAGTAAAAAAAAATCTTAATAGCAGAGTATTACTGGATTTATTAAAAGAACAAATTTTTAGAGAAAAATCTTTAGAATTCTTATTGCTATATTAGTGCAAAATGCAATCTTAATTATATAACGTAAGTTGGTTTGACATTATCAGCAAAAGCAGCAAATATTCTAGCTTTAGTTAAATCCCAGTATTATATCATTTTTATATTTTTATATCGTTTAATTCATAGTAATCATAAAACAACTTAAGTTCTTTGTGATTTTAAGTACAGTCATTTCACAAATATTATAATTGCTTTTTCTAATGCAACGATATATCTGATCGTTTAATTTTATAGAATGATAATTCATCAAATGTGTAATTAATTTGAATTTAACTAATGCTATATAACCTTACCTGATATAAGGGGTTATTTTTTGTCTAACTCTTATTTTTAAAAGTTTGCAGTTATTTAAAAGTACATTTTATATAATAAACACAAAGATTAATCAAATGAATCCCATTTCTGAGCCTAAAATTGTCAGTCACTACTGTAACAGTTATGACAATTTGATTTATTACATGTTACAGAGCGTATTCTTAGTCGAAATTTTTATTTTCTTCTTATTTCGTATTCTATCATTCCATACAATTAGTTATGAAAATTAATTTTGAGCATTAGTCACATTAAGTCACGTATCTCTTAACTCTAATTTAGACTTATAATTGCACATTTGAGATTAAATTTACATATATATATGCTTTCACACCTCCATATCATAACTTAAAATGGATAGATTCGAGCACATAATGTACAGTATGCTACTGTATTAGCATAGTATAGTATACTGCTGTATATATTTTTTATATCTCTATCATCAAAATAGCCTAATAGCTAATAGCATCACATTATTTGATATCACCTAATATACCTAATATAGATTTGATGTACTTTTAATATATCACAGTTTATTAAATGGTACGTAATTTTAAAAGAAAACTCTAAATATGAAATTTGTTTTTTTATTTTTTTATTTCCTTATTCGCTTAAAGTATTTAATTTTTCTAAAGAGTGCTCCACTGTTTACAAATACTTTAGTTGGAGCGATCGTAAATGTATAAAAACCAGGCTAACATCCATTGGCTAATATAAGCCGATAGCATAAAAACTTATCATGTTTGAGGACTAACAATGTTTACATTAGAAAAGATGAGATATGCTCACCTTTATCTCAAGTACTACATCAAAATAAGTGTAGCAGTGATGCACTTTTATTGAGATATAATACTATTTCAGTGTGTCATGAATATTGCCAACTGTTTCTAATTAGAATGTTATTATTACATCAATAATTCTCTATTTGCTAAAAAACTAATTTTGAAATACAAAAGGCTTAAATTATGGTCAAATTTCTATAAATAAAGCTCCATCTTTATGGTGGGAAAGCTCGAAACTTGGTTACAGAATACATAGATTAGACTTTATATTCTAGACTATCATTAATTTCAAAACTGAATATTTTTAATTACAAGAGATTAATTTTTTATTTTTAACTAATTTTTAAAAAGTAAAAAAAGTAGAATTTTGTTTCGACTCTCTGATGACAGATATGTTTTAGAGTTTATTTTTGAATTTGTGTTACAGTGATTGCTATATTTTTTTGTTTATGAAATATTGCGTAGAATTTGAAAATAATTTTATATATTGGTATTAAATTAATACTCTTTTCTATCTTAAAAGAGAGTGCTTTGCGTTAGTTTACTCTAAAATAACGATTTCTCAAACACTTATAAGAGCAAACTTTAACTAAATTATACTAAACATTTTTGTTCATTTCTTCGCAGAAAAGTGAAACGTGTGAATAGGGATTTGAAAAATGGTTAACTAACCATTCAATTTAAGTTAAGAATTTAATTGATGGAACCATACGAAATTTATTATTTATGTTTATAGCTATTATAAAATTTATTTAAATATTTTAAACTATTCTAACGAATTTAACGAATTTGGCATATAACTAATGATTGTGAATATATCTGACGATTTCATGTTAAAATACTAGAGAAAGAAAAATTACAAGTTAATTTTCACCTATTTTATTGTTAAACTCGCTAAATATTTTATATTAGGCACAATATTTAATAAAATATTATGCAATTCCTAGATAAATTTTCGTGCCTTAAATTCATTAACATAACACTAAATTAATCTCACTCAGAAATTAGCTCAAAATCTGTCCGGTAGTTCTGTTTAAGTCGAGGTCTTTTCAGTCTTTTCTCCTTTGATTAAATATTATCGGGTAATTGTTAAATATAACTTAATTTTAACATAATTCATTAAAAATTTTTAACGATTTTTCTACATCTAACGACTGGAGCGACTAAATTTTTCTAACGATTTTCAAATCCCTACGTATGATTTTTTGCTTTTATTCTGTTGAGTCACACCGTTTAGTATCACTTTTGTGATTTAGTTTACGGACGTTCTGAACGCTTTATTTTAGCACATCTTCTTCAGCAAAATTTAAATACTGTACAAAATGCTATGCGAACTCAAAGTTACAAACGTTCACAAGTAAATGTTGTTAAGCAATATTGCAAAAGTTTGTACAGTTCGCACAGCATTTTGTATTTAAATTTCACCGAACAAGTGCTAAAATAAAGCGTTCGAAACGTCTGTAAACTAAATCACAATAGTGATAGTAAACGTTGTGCCACAACAGAATAAAAGTAAGAATTTGTAATGTGTTCGCACAACGAAAAAAAATCTTAACACTTTTAAACTTGTGAATTGGACTGTGTCTGACTCTGACTGCATTGCAATTATAGCTTAAACTTGTGTATCCATAGTTTAAACTTACGTTATTGCGGATCAAACGTTGATGTCAATGAAACACAACCATAGAAATACAATAGAGATTATGGTGACCAACTGTTATTTCGCTATCCCTTGAGAATGCTGATAATTTTAAAATTTCCCCCTGGATTCTACCTTGAGATTTATTTTTTATACTACCTGGACATACCAATATCAAGGTCTGACATCAACCTGGAGTATGGTCAAGGGTGAAAACTGGAGGGTTGGTCACACTAATAGAGATCCAAAAAGTAGCATTTATTCCATACCAAAATAGAGCTAAAAATGTATTAAAATAGCATTTATTATTTTTAATAATTATCGAAAAAATAAAAAATATATTTTTGGTAAAGTTATAGATTTAAAAAGCTGTTAAATGGAAATGTGGACTGCTTTACTGCTTTACTTTAAACTTTTTTTGCGTGCACTTATATTTTAACTATATGTTAAATTCAAATTTTGTCAGTTTGTCTGTGATATTTCTTATAAACTCCAACTGAGTTATTTGAGCTGTTGACACCTCAACTACTTTTTAGCGTTTATTATTCAAAAAACAATTACAGGTATATAAAAGCAAATACTTTACAGTTCATAGGTAAAAGTAAAAATATAACGTAAAATTCTTATAACAATTACAAAACGAAAACAAACGCTTATTTTGACATCTGTCTAGACTATCGTACAGTTAATTACTTTATTATGATTAAAGTCTGACATATATTCAAAGAGCGGAAAATAAAAAATGAATAAAAATGAAATGAATCAATACTTTTTTAAAATGCATTCATGGGTCCTCTCTTGCTATGTTGAAAATTATTTGTTTTTTATTTTATTTTACTGATATTTAAGCAACTTGTATCTTAAATTATTAAACACAGCTGAGAAATGTGCATTATATAGTGTTTTATTTGGCTTAACCTACAGTTCAAGCAATGGTTGCAATTATTTGTGGTTTGTGTTTGATTAGTACTGTTAGATCGCGTTTATAAGAAGCGCACCTCAACACAACTCAACACAACATACAAAGCGAATAAGTTCTATAAGATATTGATTAAGCTAATGTCACGGAATATCTACTCTTTCTCACTCACTCACTATAACTCGTTTGCTCTCTTGATTAAATTAAGCGAACCTCACGTAATATAAGAGGAAATAGTTATTATTAATAACGTTATTAGAGTTAGATAAAAATATAAATGGTAAATCAAAGAGAAAGAAAAATAAATGATTAAACAGAATATTCAATCAAATAACCGAAAGTCAATACTGTAAGCTCTATTTGGTCGTGTGATTGACACCACTCACGTCAGAAAAATTCTTGAGCCACTTTTAGATTTAGAAATTTTTAGGAGTTCAAAACAAATCAGATTTTTTAAAAAAATGAGACATATATTTTTCTAAGATAAGATTGAAATATGCTACTCTCAAATTTTATTTTTATGAATAGCCAGAATTAATTTTAAGTATTTAATAAAACTTCACTTATTTATTGAAATTTTCCAAATTTGAGTTGGGGTTGTGATTAGGGTGACCAAATCTTATTATGACAAGCCTTGAGAAATTTAAAGAAGTCAATATTTTTGCCGGGAGTTGGGCGGAAGTAACAAAAGCAACAGTTACGGCCGGGAGAAATAATGTATACTTTGTAAAAGTTTTCATGGGAGCCGGGAGACTAGAAGGCAAAATCCGGGAGAATCCCGGAAACCGGGAGCATTTGGTCACCCTAGTTGTGATTGGATCCAAATTTTTATGTGTTGCTATAAAATACTTACATATCATTCACTATTCCCGGCTTAATCTTTTTGCTAATGATAAAATCTGATATTAATTGTATGAAACTTGCAAAAAACTCGCAAATTTGATAAAATTTTGCTTCAATAATATGTACCAACTAATATAAATTATTATTTGTTGTACTGATTTCTTAAAAATCGAGTAAACTTTTTAAAAATTTTAATAACAGTCACAAAATTGAAATCGTAAAATAACCGAATAAAAATGATAATTTTAATACAGTAGTTTACTTTATTTCATAAGCGCCATATTAATAGATAAAGTGATATTTAAGCTCACTTGTAAATATGGCAGCGACTGTCCATATCTGTGTTTCTATTTGATGCACACATTCATTTAATAACTCGCACTAAATAAATGGTTGGGTTTAAGAAAAAACAAGATTGTAATGATACAATTTATACAAACTTTGACAAATTTAAACGTATTACAAAGCCGACAATTCTAAAGCAAACTATGTTACACTTTTTTATGAATACCATCACTTTTGACGATTCATAAAACTTTACAAACTTTTTATTTCTCGATCAGGATTTGACGTTTTATGAATCGTATGTTTTTTCAAAGTGAACTGCAGCTGCAGCGTCTTAACGACTTAAATTTTAAGAAGATTTCTATGTATAAGCGTATAATTATTATAACTAGTTATACATTAATTAAATTTTGAAGTACTCTGTATTTAGAGCTATATTCAATAAATTTTTTATAATTTTGGTAAATAGGCTCAAAAAACTAAAAATAATTAATTAATAACTATATACGATTATAATGCTTATACTCAATTTAAATGGTGCGGTAATTTGTGCTCTATTGGAGCGTTATTTAACCAATATATACCATTATTAGCTACATCTACAGTCGCAAATACCAGTATAGGATTTGTATAAAAAAGGGCACAAATCACGGAAAGTGACGACAATTGACACGCAATCGACAAAAAAGCTGATAATAAACTACAAACTATACATTTATACTATTCAATTCATTATTAGTGACTCATTTACTCATTTTTTGTTTATTATTTACTTAATTATATATATTTTATTATGTTTTTAAATAATTAGCGAGACATAAACTACTTTTTTGTCACGCAGTGTCGCATCATTTTGAAGTGTAGCTCTACTTATATTTGATGACAAAGTAAATTGATATGTAATTTTGAATGTGTTATGAAACTAACAAATGTCGACAGAAGACGTGTTTGACTCGTGGGAAGACATTATCGATGAAAATGGAGTATTACTTAAAATTGATTTATTAGCTTTAATTGATGATAATTTTGTTAATTACTTTTGTCAGGATTTGGACAAAAAATTGTCACACATGACTATCGGTGGAGAAACGCGTGACAACGCATGTTTGGATACCACTCGTAATTGTAATGACAATTGTAATTCAATTAAAATATTGAAGAGACCGTCGAGTAATACTAGTATTACTAATACAAACTCTAACATAATCACGAGTACTGTTAATCTAGCAGTAAATGATTCGTTGAATTCATTGACAAATTCAAACGAAAATACTAATTGCAATTCAAATCAATGTCAAACCAATATTGTTCTCGAGGACAACACTCGCAGCCAATACGTACCACAAGTTAGAATATTGAAGCGACCGAATGGCAATAAGAACAATATATCATACGTTAAAAACGCGACCATTGAGAACAAAGCAACGAATAATACGATGCGAACCTATGCTAATAGTAAGACATACGAGGAAAGAGAGGCCGAGTATGCGAAGGCAAGGCTCAGAATTCTTGGCAGCGCTTCCGCACAAGAGGACAGCAATTCATCCGTTAATGCATCTGATGTGGCGACCGATTTGTGTCAAGTTTTAAATAGTACGCAGTCGCCCATCAAATTCAGTAATAATAACACCACTAATATTAATAATGATGTGCCGATAATACGACTACCCATTGGTCCCGACGGTAGTAAAGGATTTGCCTCTAAGAGGTAGCTTTTTATTTAGTAAATATTAACACATTTAAAATCTTTTGTTTTAAAGTTTATTATTATTAATCAAATCGTTTTTTTTAATAACAATGGTATTTGTTTTTTTTAATTGCGAAAAATCTAACATTTATTTCACATTATGTAGTTTGTACCGTATGTCTATCAACAAAAATTATTATATTTATTAGTTGTCAGAAGAAAATGACGTTTAAAATAAAATCATATTTTATTGGCTAATTCTTGTATTTAAGTTTTTAAAGTAATTTAGTTTTAACTATGTTTAAGTCAACTTATAGTTAACTTTTGCGTTTATCGTTCATTATATGCGGCGATTACTGTCATATAAATAGCTTTTTAAGTTTAAATGTTCGTATAGCTGTTTAATTCATAGTTAAAATTAGATTATATTTATGAATTTAATTTAATTGGTCATATATTGCTTATTTTTTTAATTTAGGTTTTCCCAAAAAAAAATCGAATAAAATTTTGAAATAAATTTATCTAATTTGTAAAATATTTTTAAGATTTTTATTTCAAAACATTTAAGAAATTTCAACAAAGTATTATTAAATACTACTGGAAAAAAATTTTGATGTTAAATTTATTGTGATATTTAGTGTAGAAATTGTGCTAAAAGAATGCAAATTTTAGAGAATCATTATATTGAAAATATTTAAAAATCATTTAAATTTATTTTATATGTGTACATTTAAAACCTAAGTAAATAATTTCATTTGATCTGTTAGCGCAAACTTTATTATCCGCCGAATAAAATTTAATTTGTCATCAATTTTTATTTAGCGCTGCACTGTTAACGAGTACTCAAATAAAATTGACAAAGATTTTGTTTGCCAATCGAAAGAGTGTCTGTGCTGCGCAATAATAAACATTTTTTACTTGTACTAAATAAACATTTATTCTGTACTAAAAGAAGCGATTAAAATTGAATGAATGTAAATGTTTAATTGAAATTATTCGAGATTTACTTTAACATAAAAGAAGTTAATATAATATACAACCACTTGAAACATAAAAAAAATTAACATGTCATAGATCTGGTAATTAAAACAATTAATTAAAACGAAAGTAAAAATTAAACGACCGTAAAATATTGCTGTAAAAAAGAAGTTACAAGGAAATATAGGAGAGATTAAAAAATTAAAAATATGGTGATTTGGTTGCTGCTTGAAAGTCTTTAATATACATAATGAAATTCTGGGGATAAAAGCTAATTTCACTTTTTAATTACAATCAGTTTTGATTTTGGATTCAATTAATTTTTTGAGTTAAGTTGAACACAGAAATCTTGCATGTCTTCAAAATTAATTAAAAATATTTCATATATAATATTAAATATAATTTTTTTATATACACTTTGGTGATCTGAAAACAAGATAACACTTTGTATTCAATTTTCAAATTGCAGGATATGTTATGTTCGTTCGCCATTTCAATTGAAAGGGCTCTAATGATATAAATTTTATCTAATTTAATAAATATATAGAGTTAATACAGTGCTGTCCTTTGGTATTATGAGTTTATTCGACCCAATCTTTGCGTTTGCAATAATTTTATTTTGATTGAAATGTAATCATGTCTTCTTATCACAATAACTGCAATACTATGGGCGACCGTCCACTCTGGCCCATACCTGAAGACTGCACTGAATTAACGTATTAGTTATTGAATTCTCATTCTTAGTTTTAATTATGACAAATATTGAAAAATAATGTTTAAATATTTGGATGGAGATTAACGACGAAGTGGTCCAAACATTTATGATTATTATGGCAATCATTGTTGTGATAATACCTTCACACTTAAACACATCACTGTAATAATTGTTATTTTGTGAAACGTTTTTATGATTTGACACTTTGATAAAAATAACTATTCTTTGGTCTTATGATTCAATGATATTTCTCATTTTGGTGACATCAAGACAGTGACAAATTCTGTAAAATACAAAAGTTCATTGTGTGATAGACTCTGCAAAGTTATATTTAAATTAAATTTAGTGTTTTAGCATAACTCTTAGTATGTTTTGATTAAACAAAAGATTACTACAAGAGTACCGTATCATAAGTTAAAAAATTTAAAGATTAAATTTAATGCCAGTAATAATTTGTTATTTTAAGGCATCACATGACAGATGTAAAATAAATAAATAAGAATTTCTATTTCTATAATCAAATTGATTTTTAGTTATGTTAACACTTCAATAATTTAATAAAAGAATTTGTAAATATAGTAAAAGAATGTTTTAAAAGCTAATGGAAAACATAAAGTATCGCTATATAACGTGACATACCGTGATAATTGACTAAACCATCGCCATCTAAATCTGCTTCTTTAATCATATCTTCAACTTCTTCATCGGTTAGCTTTTCACCTAAATTAGTCATAACATGCCTCAATTCAGATGCGCTTATAAATCCATCGCCATTTCTATCGAATACTCTAAATGCTTCTCTTAACTCTTCTTCTTTGTCGGTTTCTTTCATTTTTCTAGACATCATATGAAGAAATTCATTAAATTCTATGGTACCATTACCTACAGATTTATAACATAATTTATTAATTATTACAAATAGTATGTATTGTTTATAATAGAGCATCAAATAAATACCATCTTGATCTACCATAGTAACCATATTTTTGAGTTCAGTTTCTGTGGGACGTTGTCCTAATGATCTCATTACTATTCCTAATTCTGCAGCGGTTATCCTTCCATCCAAATCTTTGTCAAATAACATAAAAGCTTCTTTGAATTCTGCGACCTGTTCGTCAGATAAACGATGTTCGGCCTGAAATATCGATTTTTTATTAGCTAGTCATTTATAATATTTATTAGGGTTTGATACAATTTTAGGCATTAAAAACTCATTTGGATCAAAACTCTGTATGTTAGTACTAGAATCCGAGTAAATTTTCACCAAAACATGAAAGCTGTCTGACTCGTGAGCACTTTAACATTAAACTTTAACTAAATAATTATTATGTTTAATTAATTGCATTTTGTCAAGGTTTTCAGTTTGGAAAAAAATTATTTGCACACTTGAGCTTTTCGAGTATTAACTGTTTGCGTATTAAATTAATTTATTTTTAAGCTTATATTTCAATTTATTAGTATGAAATGTAAAACTAAAAAACTTGCAAACATTGTGTACGCTTTAATTGTTTCAATCTCTTTTTCTTTTTTTGCATACTTTCTGTAATAAAAATTAAAATTAGTTACATACCATAAGAAGCTGATTCAAAATGATTTTGTGTGTGTGTGTGTAGGTTTGTTGTTTTTAAAACTAAAATGAAGACTTATGTTCTAGTGTTTATGACCATACCATCGCACCACATCTGACATTGATGTTACTAAAATAAATGTGTTCAAAACAATTAAAAAATTTTATTACAGATTTTATTATTTAAGCATAAAAAATATTTTAAAGTAATTTAAAGCAAATTTAAATATATTTTTCTGAAATTATCTCAAATTTCTTCGCACTCTTGTAGCAAACAAAATCATAATTATTAAAATCAATATTCACACTAAATTTTTCCAACTGTTTCTGTAATTAATAAGTATAAATGCTTTCGACACAAAAGCCAGTTGAACACAAAATTATAAAATTAAAGCAAAAACGCAAGCATTATTTATTCATTTCATTTCTCGTTAATCTCAAATAATACAATATCTGATACGAGTTCAATTTTTTTATTCTATGTTTAAAGACCGTTATGATCGAGTAATTGAAGTTAAAAAAACTCACATCCATGAGATTTGTTCATTCAGCAAAGTATATTCTATCCGCGAAATTTCAATAATAAAAAATAATCATTTTTATCATCCAGACTGTACTGACAAAATTAAAAGCCAAACTCCAATAACTTAATGAGAGAGGAGCAGAAAAGATATGCTCTAAAAATACTTCATTCCGCCCTTTTTACGCCTACATCACTAAACTTGGGCCAAATATGGTGCTAAGAATCGAGAATTAGTGATCCAGTTTTGTAGGAAAGCAACAGTTGCCGCATTCTCTTCTCGGTTCAGTGTTGTTGATCGTCCGTACGAGTGTGTGTGTGCCTATCATTCGCAGAACTTGTAAGAACTCAAAACTTTTATTTAATTACTTCAAAATGGTAAGAATTCGCATCAAATTATTTACATTAAGTGATTTCCATCAAATAATTTTAACTATTATTATTTTAATGTAGTCGGCAGAAGAATTATCAAAAGAACAGGTGCAAAGTAAGTGAAACCCTTTCACATTAATGTTTAGGAATCTCGTTTTTTTTTTCTAATATTTTTTTAATATATATTTCAGTCATATATAATAAAATATCTAAAATTAGATTATATTTGTTGATCAAATCAAGTAATGTATATTTGGTTATGAAATTATATGATTGATTTAAATAATTATTTAGAAATTTAGTTATTTGTACTTATAAGCCAATGATATCCAGTTTCGAGTGCATAAAAACAGCATTCGCTGCCGAAACAGAAAAGCATTTCTAAAAATAATATCATTTCTTGATTATGCGTTATTCTGTAGTTTGGAATTTTAAAATTAAAGCTTTCTTATTTCTTCTTTCTTTATTGAAAATATTCCATAAACATTTAAAGAAATATTAGTTTAATAATTATTTAGTGTTATTATAAACTATGCATTACAATATAATTTTAACA
Organism: Steganacarus magnus; assembly: GCA_034698365.1. Taxonomy (NCBI): domain Eukaryota; kingdom Metazoa; phylum Arthropoda; class Arachnida; order Sarcoptiformes; family Steganacaridae; genus Steganacarus; species Steganacarus magnus. The sequence goes on from JAQIVF010000029.1 coordinate 45,877, forward strand.
AATTTTTTTAATAAAAAAAAATCTTATGAATTAATAAAGAATTATTAATATATGACTCTATATCTCACTACAATTACAATTATGTCATAAATATTATTTTTTAATATCAAGTAAATGAATTTAAAAATTATTATAATAGATATGAAATTAGTTTTTAACGCATGCAAAAGTTATTTGTTTGGCTGCGTATACTATTAGCAATTCTGTAACCCATCCTATCTTTAGAATATCTAATGAAATAGCAGTAATGTGTAAAAATTCATCATTTGGTGGAGGGATTCAGATTGACCCCTCTTTACAAAATTTGAAATAGTTCATTGACCCGAAAACATGTAATTTTTTTTTAAAAAACTTGGCAAAATTTGAAAAAATTTTATGTTAACTTTTTGTTTTAAGATAATTTGAAAAATTAGATGAAAATTTAGTTAGACGTGTTTTTAAAAAAATTGTAACAAAATTTCAACAAAAGTTAAAAAAGCTGAAAATATTTTAAATTTTAAATTTCTAATTTTTTCATACTCTTTTTAACTAAAATATAGTTATGGAATACATTAGAATAAATAATAAAAAGAGTGAAACATTCATAAGATGGCATATTGATAGTCTATCATTTATTCTAATATGTAGGGACAGACACACTGACACATCAATCATATAATGTCAAATTTTTCAATATGCCATAAAATTATTTCAAGGTTTAACAAATAAAATAAAAAAAACCGAAGTATCGTTTTTTACTGATACTTTAAATGTACATTATTAGTATATTAAATAATGATATAACAGAATGAAATTCTAACCAAAAATATGATTCCGCAATTAATGATTATATTTATTTGACTTGTAGTGCTCCGAAAAGCTTTTGACATGTTTGATCGCGACAAGAAAGGCATTATTCACACAAACATGGTTTCAACAATCCTGAGAACGTTGGGCCAAACTTTCGAAGACGGAGATCTTCAGGCGCTTATTGTGGAAATCGATTCCGATGGTACGATATACACATTTTATTTACAGATTTTACATTGAATTTCAAAGTTTAGAGAATTCAAAATTATCTACAAATTATTTTCAGCAATTATCTATTTATCATTGTTTCCGATTATGCAGTAAATGTTACATTAATTGATATTTGAATTGTTTTAAAATGTTAGGAAGTGGTGAACTTGAATTCGACGAGTTTTTAGCATTAACAGCGCGATTTTTGGTTGAGGAAGACGCGGAAGCAATGCAAGAAGAGTTGCGCGAAGCGTTTCGTATGTATGACAAGGAAGGAAACGGATATATACCAACATCTGCTTTGAGAGAAATTTTAAGAGCGCTCGACGACAAACTAACTGAAGATGAATTGGACGAAATGATTGCGGAAATCGATACCGATGGCTCTGGAACCGTTGATTTTGACGGTATATTAACGATTATATTGACCATAAACAATATTAATTGACTAATTATTATTGTTTTGTTTTTAAGAGTTTATGGAAATGATGACTGGAGACTAAAAATGTGTTCTTATTTTAATTAAACATCACTTAAGGAATTGACATGTGGAATATTATTACAGAAATACTTTTACTTAATATACAAACTACAGTACATTATCCATAAAGATATTTATTAAATATATTTCAAATCATGTTAATCAAGTAAAGTAAAGAATTAAATCTAATTGACAAAATCTTTTATGAAACGTCAATTCAATGTGTAATAAAAATTTTCGTTAAATCTATTATAAAATTTTGCTTTTGAACATTTTTATTAACATGTTTAAAGTTTCGGTTCTATTTAATAACTTTTAAAATAAAGATAAGTTATTTTGGATATAACTTATACGATAAAATAATAATAAAGTTAATACCAGGAAAATTTGAATCTGATATGCAATGTGAAGAATTTTTAGCTCACTTTCTCATAAAGAAGCTAAAGTTGTAAAAAAGTATCTTATTTAAACTCGAATTTTAAAATGTTGTTTTAACGTTTTAAAGGATTTATTTTTTGAACTGTAACGTACAGAAAAGCGAGAAACGGGATTGGTTTCGCTAAGTGGTAAAAATTATTCAAAATGATTCAAAAATTATTGGTTCAAATTACACACACTAATTCTAAATCAAATTAAATAATATCTGTTTGTCATTTACGTAATAACTTTCAAAATTCATATGTAGGAATTTCCAGAAGAATACCTCATTTTTCTTTGGTCATATAATCCTCAGACTTCGGACATGTGGTATACAACAAATTAATTACCATAAATGTGTTCTTGTTTACCAATTTTTTTCACACCATTGCATTTATAAAGAGATATTTACGTAAGTTTTCACAATTTAAAAAAAATATCGATTTAGCAATTTAAAGAAAACCGAACGTAAGTTAAAAATTGTTTGCTTCCAAAATTTTAATAAAAGATTATGAATGAAATTATTTTAAAATTAAAATCGATAATTTTATAAAATATTTGAAAATAATAAAAATTTTATTGGAACAATTCCGATTCTGTGCAATTTCATTCTTTGTTAATATACATATTAGTGATAATGGCTTAGAGCCTTAGAATCTATGGAGCGTTAACCACGGGAACCGGAATTTCATCTTCCCTAATGTATACACACAAATAATCTCAAATAATTGTCGTGTAAATTCAATGTGCTTTGAGTCTATTGAGTTGTAATAAACTCAAGCTCAATTGATTTGAGCTCATTGCCATAATTAATTAGGTCAGTATTGATATCCTAATTTTGACCCTTATTTAATTGAAATTGTGTTATTTGGTGTGAATACACTGTGGAATGGTTGGGCTTTTTGTGGATTATGTTTTTAGATCAACTCTGAGAATGAAATGATCACTAGTTAATGTAATACCCATTTCAAGATATGTTTGTTTTGAAATGGGTTTTTAGTTGCCAACAGTTACGCACTAGTGTTACGTATTTGTGTTTGGTTTGGTTTTAGTTATAACACGTGTACAAACATATGTATCTGTTGTGTGTATGTTTGATCTGTCATACCCTTTGATCATTCGTTCGATTCATTTGTTGCGTAATTATTACTGAAAGTAATATTAAAATGTAAGTGAAATATTTCGGATGTTTTTCAAGAATTTATTGAATTTATTTAGTGCTATGAGTAAATATATTGCAAACAAATTACACCAGCGATCAACTGATCTCAACATAACTAACAACGAATCTCATCAGTCATTACTATCTCACGATGATTACGATTCAGACACCAGTGATCACAAGAACACGAGAAAAACTGATCTTAAGGGCGATTATTTGAATATATTGCTTCTTCTCTTGCTTTACATTCTTCAAGGCATACCATTAGGTTTGGCTGGAAGTATACCGCTATTATTAACGAATCGTAAAGTGAGTTACGGATCGCAAGCGATATTCAGCTTCGTTTCGTGGCCTTTCAGTATTAAATTACTTTGGGCGCCAATCGTTGATTCGGTGTATTACTCGCGATTTGGTCGACGCAAGACATGGCTCATTCCAACGCAATACGCCATCGCATTCTTTATGATTATTTTATCGTATAGTATTAACTATCTTCTGGAGCCATCAGACGGAAATGAGCCAAACATTTATGTTCTCACATTTATATTTATAATGTTAAACTTTCTGGCGGCCACTCAAGACATAGCGGTTGATGGCTGGGCTTTGACTATGTTGTCACGAAAAAATGTTTCGTTCGCTTCCACCTGTAATACTGTTGGACAAACTGCTGGCTATTTTCTCGGCAATGTTGTGTTTTTAGCTCTAGAATCAGCCGATTTTTGCAACAAATATTTGCGAAGCGAACAAAAGACTGAAGGATTGATCACTATTTCCGGGTTCTTTCTATTCTGGGGCTTTGTTTTTCTTGTGACCACCACATTGATTATGATAATGAAAAGTGAAAATAATAATAATTCGTTGAAGAATACTGAGATTGAAATGAGTGTTTTCGACACTTATAAGACATTGATCCGAATTTTTCGATTGCCTAACGTTAAACTAATGGTAATAATTCTTTTGACGTGTAAAATTGGTTTCGCTGTCACTGACTCAGCAACTGGTCTTAAACTGATAGAAGCGGGCGTACATAAAGAAAATTTAGCGCTATTAGCCATACCTATTGTTCCGCTTCAGATCATATTGCCGTGGTTTATAAGCAGATATACTAATGGTCCAAAACCATTGAATATTTTTATTAAAGCCTATCCTTACAGGTAAACACATTATTTTAATTTGTGTCATTAATTTTGTAATTGAATCGATTGTCCAGTTGTTGATCAATATTTGACAATATCTTAATTTTAAATTAATTTTTTAGATTGTTATTCGGTATTGTTTTCGCTATACTTCTTTGGTGGACCAAACAATTTGAGGGAACATTTCCAGTTTATTACTATGTAGTGATAGTAGTTGCGTATGCGTTACATCAAATCACACTGTACTGCATGTTTGTTGCACTCATGGCTTTTTATGCCCGAATTAGTGATCCATCGATTGGTGGCACTTACATGACTTTACTAAACACAATAACAAATTTAGGTGGCAATTGGCCATCAACCATATCACTATGGCTTATTGATCCGTTAACTTTCAAGACGTGTTCGGTTAATGGCGTTTCGTGTAACAGCTTGACCTCTAAAGAAGACTGTATTTTACAAAACGGAGAGTGTGTGCTCAAATATGATGGATATTACATACAATTAATTATCTGTGTTATTATTGGGTTTGTTTGGATTAAAGTCGCTTCAAAAACGATTAAAAAGTTACAATCGTTGCCTGTGTACGTATGGAAACGAATATAACGTTAGTCTTAGAAATTGTAATTATAATTTCATTAATATATTATTGAATGTCAACACATATTTTTATTGTCAATAAATATAAGTTATTATTTTACGATATTTGATGTTTTAAGTTATACTCAAGATATAGCGTTAACATACCAGTAACCTTAATGGCTAAGTTGTAATCCATGCGACCGATTGATTCAATTAATCCGGACTTATTCGGTAAAATTGCTTACCTACACAAAAATAATTTTTTGAAAATACCATTTCACATAAGCTTATAGTTAAAACATTTATTTTCTCCAGTTATGTAAACTTTTTAGTAAATAAAAAATTTTGCGCGAGTAAAGTGAGTTTGAAAAATCGGCAATACGTTATAAAATATTAACGTTTGCTACTTTAGGCGTTTTTAAATTTAATTATTTAGCGAATTTTAATATTTGTTAGTTGACTAATGTTATTATTATTTTTGTGTTATAAATTGATATTTTATTTTTAAAAATTTTATATGTATGAAAGCTATAAATATAAAATTTCATAAAAAAAACTTTTAGTACTTCATTAGTATACGAAAACTATTTTTATTTTTTTTGAATTTACTTGAAAAAATAATAAAATTCTAGAAAAATTTTAACACTTAAATGTAGGAATTATTAAACTAATCTTAAACAAAATATTCATAGTGAGCTCACTTTGAGCTAAGAGTAGAGATGAGCAAATTAACGGTTAACTTTTAACCGGTTAAGGTTAACCCGAGTTAAAATTGCCGGATAGGTTAA
>JAQIVF010000030.1:0-50711 GCA_034698365.1 Steganacarus magnus
ATTCTGTAGTCTTTCAAAATTAATATAATAGCAAATAAATTGATCAAAGTGAGCCCATTTATAATGTTCATTCTAGTAGCAATTTAAATTTGGAAATTCAATGTGAAAAAAGAAAAAAAAGAGTAAATTTAGAAAATATTTACAGCTCATGTTATTTCAGGTTATGAAATGTGTCTAAAATATTTGAAATATTTAATACTGTATTTTGAAATCACTTTATGAAATGTGTCTAAAAAAATATTTTCAAATATCCAATATTTAGAAATCACTTTTGATAAACGAAATTTGAGTGTCTCTGTCTCTATCTTTCAATGTGCGCTCTCTCTCATTAAACCGACTGAAATTCTAACTGGCAATTGCAAGCTGAGATTTTTGACACTCGTTCACTCGTTTTGTTAACATCGAATTATAATCGATTTTTGAGATATTTTTCTTGTTTTTTTAAAAAATATTTTTTGAATATTTTCAGTAAATTATGCCACCAAATGATTTGAAATCTGTATTTTCACTTTTAAGAGGCTATAGTGTAAATATTTCAATAAAAAATGTACTGAAAGACTAGAAACAATGAACGCAAAGAAGCGTAAGCAGCTTTCAATAAATAATCTCGAAATACCACGGGAACGAACGACCTTAGAGTGTGTTTTTCATTTTATAATTTCGTATTATGTATACATTTTTTAATAACATACGGATACCAATTCATTATCCGTAGATCGTCTTTGATTCAATGCCAAAATTACACTACGAGTTGTTTTCTGTTTTTTTAAAAAATTTGATTTGTTATCGAGTGATTTATTTCTCGCGTGGAACATACGATGATCGTTATCGAGTAAGCAAATTACAAAAAAAAATCACATGTTTTAATCAGTAATAAATAATTACAAAAATTTACTATTTGTTTACAAACATGTTTTTTTTTGAGTGAAAGCATGACTCTATGACTGACTGTGTGACTGACAGGGGTTTTCCAAGAGAACCACAATCGCAATAATAATCTGTTTATTAGTTTCTCAAAAAAAAGTAAAAAAAAGAAAGAGTTTTGATGTACACCTTTACGCAAATATTTTCAAACAAACAAGAGTTCACGGGCAATAAACACGAGAGAAATGTAAAGGACAAATAGGACCACTTCTGGAATTTTTCCAAGTCTTCTGAAGACTATACTGAATATAATAATACATATAATTTCAAGGTAAAGCTAATGCAGGAGCGCGTGTGAAACAGAGATATAGCAAACTCCTATCAGCGCTCAAAATTAAGGTGTTATAAACTTTTATCGAAATTTGATGTTATTTGACAACTTTAGACAAGTTTCAAAGTATGGAAGTGTGTGTCTATTATCTGCCACACAACGAGATAAAGTGATTTCAATTTGCGTAATGAATATCTATCTGTTATTTGCTAATTCTTAATTGTAAATAAGCGTAAATTATTATTGACGATAAAACTAGTGTACAATAATATCGTAGTTGTCATAATATACAAGTATTACAACTTTGTTTAATAAAAAAAACTTTTTTTAAAATAAGTATTGTGCATAATCAGTGGTTGGGAAATATGTTTGGCTGGGTTTGGGCGCGAAAGGAGGGAATGGGACGCAACAACATGTTGAGGGCGGGGCTAACGACGCGCACTTTCACAAACTCGCCGATGCATTGATGTGTTCAATTTATCTTTAAACCGCGATATATCAATCTACTAACTATGCTTTCATAATAATCCAGTTCACAATAATCCTTAAACGCTTTTTATGTGTGTGTGTGTAGTGAATACAATAATACTAAAAAAGTGATATTAACAGTATTTAGAAACATCTGCACATTAGTGTCCGTTTGTTACATATTAACTCAACTAACGTTACAAATTTAACTGCAATTTCCGTGAGTATAAGTTTTCTTTATTAAAACATATATGATATTTTAGTAAATATTAAATATGTATATACTGTATTGACGTCTGAGACAATATGTGGAATTTTAAAAAGTTTATTTTAACTCGAAACACAATATTTACAAATTTTTTTGCGAAATACATAGTATAGTACAGTACAGTACACGTGAATAAACCTTTATTAAAGTTATCATAAGTTGACAATTGGACGTAAATTATAAGTTAATAAATATTTGAATTAATAATCTCGCGATAAAATACACACTGAAATGTATTAATAGTATGCATACTATAAATAAATAGTGAGAAAAGCATGTGATGTAGACTCAAAAATCAGATAATTGTGAAGTGCTCTTGTGATGCGTGTGACACTAGCGATGTTAGCGATTCGTTTCACGTGCTGTACTGCACTGTAGAGCTTAAAATAAAAAGCTAAATAAGCCGGAGGCTAACGCTGAAATTAGTGATTCAAAAATCGCGAAAAATATTTGCGCATAAATCTGTTTGGCGAGAAAAATGACTGAGAAATGTTCCCAATAAATTACAATAAAAAAACAAGCAAAAAAACAATGTTAGGAATTTTTGCAGTATTGACAATAAATAGTTGTTTTGTAGATAGTAGTTCTCTCACGCAATACACTGCTAGAATTGCTATGATTTACGAATCGAGTCTGCATTATCTGACGCCTATTTATTTACTAGTAATACCACCCGTAGGCTCTCTAATAACATGTGCCGCAGACACGCATTTTACTTGATAATTGGTATGTTCTCAATGTTCCCAATGTTCCCAATGTGGTAACAGTTTGCATTGATTTCATCATTTTTTACCTGCTTTGCTGCCTAACTGTAATGTAATATTTACTTTGGGGGCATTTGCTTCTCTTTTTTCAATGGATCTATCAATACACTCAATATACTCAATATACTCAATACATATACACATGTATACGTGTGCGTGCATTGATTGCGCACAACTGTGTGCGTGAAACGCATTGAAACACTTTTATCAGTATATCATTTCGAGCCAACAGAAACAGTTTGTTATTTCTAATTTAACTTTTGTCACAGTTTGTTCAAAGTGCAACCAAAACTTTCAATATTTATAAGTTTGAATTTTTATTTACCAGTGTTAAAGTTTACTATTGATTTGTTTGAAACTATTTTGGTTTACGATTTGATTTTAATTTTCTCAATTACTGGTAGGTTTAGGTTTTTTATAAATTATTTAATTTTTTTAAAACCCGTAGTCATAAACCATTGATTGTTTTTTAACTTTAAAAAAATGAGTAATACTTAATAGTAAAAATTTCACAACAATAAAGCAATGATTCCAACGAAATTGCTTGACGTGCTATGACTTCATCCACTTTAAACTAAACCGCAAACTGATTTCGATAAGAAAATTTGCGATAAAATTAATTCATAAAAAACTTAAGTGTTACATATTAATAATAAGTATTTAATATATAAAAGATAAATCAATGGTTTATTGGCTGAACTATGGTTTTGGTTTGGTTTCAATCGGTTGTATTCCTAAGATAGCGGTTTGTTTTGGCATTTGATAAAAAAGTTTATTCAATGTCAACAGATCATTAGGACTGAATTAATAAATAAATACACTGTTATATATTTATTAATTCAACTTTTTTTTGGCAATATATTAAGTTTCCGGCATTGATTTATAAACAATAGCTTATCTAATTTCTAAGATTTTGGGGATCAATGTGTCCTTCATCTCGAGTGGAATTTTACCAGAGATTGACACAGATTTCCGAAAATTTGAAAATTGTTAGACTAATTATCAAAAGATGTCCAAAACTTAAAGTTGATATGAAACCAATATTGCTTTTTTTATATTTGAATTTTTTTTTAAAACAGTTCCCTATAATATATAGTGTATTAGAATTGAATTAATTAGAGTACAATTATATTCGGCATTTAAATATTAAGTTAATTACTATTTATTTATGCTAAAATAATTAAAATATTTTTTTTTTCACTCTATAGTCTGTTATCAACAACACATTCGGAAAGCAAATAAACCGAAAACTCAATTCATCTTAACAACAATTATAAACTAATAAATCACTGAACGTGAGAAAAAATGCTCGAAGGAATACAAAATCTCGTGAGTAGCGTAAAAACTACCACAAATACTTGGCTATACTCTACATCATGGGAAGTGAAAACTTCGCCGCAATCGCAGTCGTGGAGAAACCTCACTCACTATACATTATCGGAAGTGTCAGAGCACTGCGTTTTCAATGACTGCTGGATCATCGTCTATGATCTAGTTTATGATGTAACTTCGTTTTTAAGTGAAGTAAGCTTTACAACGACTATTTCTTTACAGCAACTATTTTTAGCTGTACGAAGCAATTTTTCTAACTGATATCAATTTTTATTCGCTTACTTAGCATCCCGGAGGTGAATACATAATAATGGAAAATGCTGGCAGAGATGCGACGCTGCAGTTTAGAGGGTCGAGGCATAGCAAAGACGCGTACGATATGCTCGAAAAGTATTGTATAGGCATTCTCGTTGAGGTACGTGCGATATCATCGTCGATACAAAATCGATAGATATTATAATTGTCAATATTATTCAATGTAATTTTAATACTTTGTTATTTTTCCTGTTTACAGAATGAAAGACTATACACGCCTTCCGACGAGGAATTGTTGGCTCAAGAAGAACAGAGCTCTTGATTAAGAGCGACGATATTAAGTTTATATTTAAATTAATTTAACTTAATTTTCACTTCTCAGCCAACATTCTGTAAAATTTTTCACCGTTTCATCGAACTTTTGTTCAAAAACTTTGTAAATATTTATAACTTTATATAAAATGAAATTTTTCTAATTTATTATTATTGTCTACAATAACAAAACAATAAATTTTTATTGAAAATAATAATTATTATCAATGAAAATATTTGCTCAAAAATGAAATTTGACACACTATTCCATAATAATATTTACACTAAAGAGATTTTTTTTAGTAGTAGTAGTGATAATATTTTACCATTCCATTAATGAAATGTAAAAAGATATTTCTATCATTTTACACTAAAACATAAAATTCTAATCTTTTGTTGTAATGCGTGAACAAAAAAATTTGCGCCAAAATTTTTTCCTTATAATATTATTTAACGTAAGATTATATATCACTAAAAAAAATACACTTGAAATGTTGTTTGTAATGTTTGATATTATTAAATAATATGTCAAACAAAAAAAATTAAATTTGTAATTTAAAAATTACTGCTAACGAAAAATGTTAACTAAGAAATTAATGGATTGATTCCTATTAAAATAAAAGTCAAATTGAAAAAAGCATAAATTTGTTCTTATTTTGTTCTGGATTTTCTCAATGCGATAGTTATTTAACAAATCTGTGTATTTGTGATTCTAATTTCGGTTTGTTTAAATTAAATGCCAAATTAAAAATTCAATTTTATATCAAATTTTTGCGGACACCTTGAGATTATGTCTTCTCCGTATTCCTTCACCTGATTTATTTAATTTTTTTTCTCAATGATCTGTTTGTTAAACTTTAATTTTTTAATTTAGTTTGCAAATACATTATTAATTGTTTATCGCAATTTCGAGATTAAAATTTACAATTACTCTTAAAAATGTTTAGTTATTTGCCTGATTTTTCCAAACATTTCATATTTTGCGCTTAAAATCACTTTTCCTTATCATTATATAATTAAAGGTTATTAATAGCAATGCTTAGCTTATGAAAACTTATGAAAGCTTATATCATTTACGTAACATATTGCTGCTTTCCTATCCGTTTTTATGTACGTATAGGAGTATTTAATTACAAGTATCCTTTAATTTAATAAGTGATTAACTCTAAAACTGTTACAAGGAGAGACTCCTCAATCGACGCACTGGGTGTTGACAGCGTGTTCACTGTGTTGACAAGGTTCAGACAGAACTGCTCTGCATTTTTTTTTGCAAAGAATGAGTTAGGAATAAAGTCCTAAAAAAATTAAAACTGTTTATCAGTTATGGTAATTTTTAATTTTGTTAGGAAGTGGTAAAACTTATTCAGGACATACTTTAGTGGATATAAAAATACATAACCTTATAGTAAAGGTTAAATACATAAAAACCTAATCTTATAGGAAAGGTTAAAGTAGGTATGAAAACTGTCATTATTATTAAGTATTGTCAATGTCGTCGTCGGTTCAAATATTTGCAAAAAACATCGCATACTCAGCAGTGCTTTATTAATAGAGTATTTTGCAATTTTTCTTATTAAAACAATTAATATAACCTGGTATTTATTTACTAGAAACACACTTAATCATTATATTTAAAATAAACAATAGATAATGTACTTAAAACAATAAAAATTATTGGGTAATAAAAAAATTGAAATGAATAGCTAGTTATTATAAGCTATTAAACGTTTTTCTTTTTTTTTGCTAAACAATTTTATTGTTTTCAAAATTATTTTATTATATACTATAACCAGACCGTAATAAGCCTCAAACAAATATAAAGTATGTTAATTGCATTAAATGTGATAAATGTATTGCAATAAAAATTAAAATTGCTTTATTGAAAAAATCTTTTACAGTATTATTTTAAAAAAAAAGTTTTTATAAATTGTATAGTCTTTAGCGACATCTACTGCTTGCCGGTATAAAGTATTTTCTTATGCACTAAATTGCATTAAATACTAACTACGATTAAACGTTTTAATGAATCTTTAGTATTATTTTAAGTATAATTATTATATATTAGTGCTTCTTGTTTATTAGTGTTTTATTTTTATGCTTTAATTTTCAATAGTTTGTCTCTTTGCCTCAAATAAATTTCCAAAATTTTCGAAAGGTGTTTAAGCACATTTTAACTAATATACTTACTAATACATGTAATAACTTACGTATAGTGCAAAACTATTGGCACAAATATTTTTTATTTTTTTATAAAAACGTGAAAATTTAAAGCCAAAATAGGTTTTAATTAATATGATATCATTATAAAGCAAATAATTTTTAGTATAATTAATTCTTAATTGTTTTCCCATTGGCCACCAAACATTTTTCTATGCGTTCGGGCATAGATTTAAAATAACACTCCAATTTTTGTGGATCGAGTGATGTTTAAAACTTATGTAGTTTTTCTACAATAAATTAATTTAATTATGGTTACTGTGTGCCGATAGTTTTGGACTATACGTAATGTATGTTAATTTGCATTTATGGAATTTCAGTCTTAAATTTACAAATTTTCATTAAAGTTAGTTTTATGATATTTTTTTATTCGAATATAGAAATACTGGCATAGTTTTTGATATTTTGATTCAACTATTTAAGTGCATTTAAGTCAGTTTATCAATTTAATAAATATATCAACAAAAAAAATCTGTCGACTTTTATATTTAATCAGACTTTTTGTGACAGTTATTTATTTTATTATAATACTTTGGAGTTTTTCGTTGATCACTATATACCATCACATCAGCAACAATAGACTGACAATGGAAAAATACTGAAAATAAAAATACGTATCAAATTATGAATATTTTTAAAGCGAATGAAATAATACGCTTAACTATCATTAATTAAATTCTATTAAAAATATTTATAGAAAGTTTCATATGTATGTATATATTAATTTAATGTATTTGCTATAATCGCATACATAAATATATTTGAAATAAGAATTTTTTTACTCTCAAACTCAATAAGCATTCACAAACATCCAATGCATAACCAAATCCATAAAAAATATTTTATTTTATTTTATTTTATTTCAATTCCAAATCCATATGATTTTTTTTCAAATTCAATCGAACTCAACACTTAATTTTGATTTTTCAGTTTAGACACGAACCACACTAGTGTTTATTTACGTATTGCTCTCACTTTTTAACCTGAAAAAGCTATTTTAAATGCTGCCATTTCTTAATTTTTGTTTTCTGTCTGAAATAGACTATTAAAAATTTAGAATAAACTTATTTTAGGCAAACTTGGTTTCACTCTAATTTCTTTATTCAAAAAATTTTACTTTTGTCATTTGTAACTCATGATTACTCATTCGTTAATTTAGTAAAAGAAAAATAATCTTTTTTTTTGATAAACGGGCAGACTTCTTATTTTTAATAAAAAATTGTTAATTTATAATTACTAATTGGGTGTGCAATAAAATTAATAAATGTCTATAATAATTAATAAAGTTAATAATAAAGTCTATAATAAAATTAAAAGAGGTTTTAGTTTTTTTTTCACACAATAAGATAAAGAAAAAGATTAACTATTATAGACTATAATTTATAGTTTTAAAAATTTAATGATAACGTTGCAGCTGCTGTAACAGTTACTGAATGCTAATCCTATTATCAAAAGTTTATTTTTAAGAAACTAAACCGTATTCTGTAAATTTTGGTATTGGGTAATATGCACCCATTGATTACAAACAATGAATTACCGTGAATTACAGTGCGATTGCTGAAATTGAAATATGCACTGTAATTTTGTTTTAGTATAATTTATAAAGAAAGAGTAAAGTCATAAATAAAAGTATTGCCACCAGAAAGAAATCTGTATAACGAGTACAGACGTAATTTTACGTACAGACATAAAAATTTTGTTTCAAATTTAAATACTCTACAATTTGAGTTCTCCTTTGTTTTAAAGGAAAATATATTTTACTATTCTAGTAGATCGAAAAAATATATCAAAATATTCATCTTTTAAATCTAAAGTTTAAATTACTGAATTCCTAAATTAAAAAAATCATGCATATATAAAACTATTTTCAACACCAAGTGTATATAAATACTAGAGAGCCAAATCAAAAGCATTTGCTACTTTTTTATTATTTCATAAATTAGAAGCATATAATTGCAATTTATGCACAAATTGGATGATTATGAGCCGTTTTATGCATGTTTATAAATGCTATTTTTTGCTATTTTTAACAATAAATGCTATACTAATGAGATTTTTGAAATTTTATTTGCTATTTTAAGGAAAATAAAAAACTTATCGTTAAATTTTGAATAACTAAAGGATAATTTCCTTAAATTTTTTTGATTTTATTTTATATAATAGGTTATGTCCTAAAACGCAGTCATCGTCAAACTTGCAACATGTTTACAGACAAATACAAGTAAACCTGCAAAATATTAACTATGAAAAATAAATCTAATAATAATACACATTTAATTAAAAAATTAATATTACCAGTTTAAGAATTATACTTTAAATTTATTTAGTAATAAAAAAATTAATATCTGCTTTAAATTTCAATTTTTAACAGTTAAAATAAATTAATTTCTATTGATATTCTGTAACGATGACAATATTATTGTTGATGACTGCGTTTTAGGACATAACCTTTATATAGAAAGTTTGCCAAAAATTGCAAATTTGTAAGTTTATCAATACAATAACAAAATTTTTTAAACAAAATATTAAGTTTTCATTAATTATTTAAGATAATAAATGCTATTTTGGCCAATTTTTACTGCTATTTATAGCGCTATTTTGATATACAATAATTGCTATTTTTTGGATCTCTAATAATTGCAGATAAAAGTACAGTAATAGCGCACGTGTTAACCTTACTGAAGAGGAGCACAGCAAATCAAGGTTATAACACCTGTGAGATGGCGTCATTCTGTCGCACTAAAAAAAGAGTTTAAAAAATTGAGAATCAATCTCAAGGGCAGAGAGCAATCGAGGTAACGGTGCAGTGCTGTCGCAATTTATTTACTAACTGTTTTATTATTGTTGACGCGATTATATGAGTAATTATCACTTTATCAGTAATAACCGTCAGAATCCGAATCCGGATTGCAAACGCATAAATACTAGGTAATCAATATTTTAAAGCATATATTTTAAAATTTATTGCTCGCGTTTATGCAAAATATGTTTATATTTTAAAATATAAATATTGGGCATATTTCTGAAGTCAAATTTAATTAAATAGTGAGGTGATTAGATTTGGTGTCGCTGTATATTCAATATTTAAATTTTAAAACTTTTATTCAATAACGGAATAAACTGAAAAAATCCTTTTTATCACGAGAAAATTACTAAATATTTCTATTATTATGATTAAAAAATGTGCGGAGGGAGAAAAGCCGGAAATTCAAAATAGATAAAGACAAGCACAGTAGTTTTTTTGTCGAGGGTGAGCGCCGAGCTTTATATAACTTTGGTGAACGATCACACTGAGCGTAAATAAATATAGAAAAAAAGATTGCAGACATTTATGAAATCACATAAATATAATGCATATAAAAATTTCAAGTTAAAGTTTAAGTATATAAACAAATTATGCCATATTTTTTAAAATCAACGAATTTGATGCTCGCTTACGCTCAGCGCTCGAGTGTGTGCTAAAAGTGAGCGCAGAGCGTTATTTTTATGAGTGCCGAGTGTCCATCACTGGTAATAACTTTAGGTGTAGTTTGAATTCAATTTAATTATTGAGTCATTAAGTAAAGATGCCATTGATTTGGTTTGTAATGGTTAAACCATTGTTTTAACCATTAGTTAATGTTTTTGGCTCGGATTGGTTTAGGTTTTAGAATGAAAACTATTATTAAACCATTAACTACATTTTTAACGATAAAATTGCAATTTTATTGACCGATAACTAATGAAATATTATTATTACTTGTTAGAGAAAATTTTTGATAGAAATTGACTTTTTAAAAAAATTATTAGTTTTAAAAATGTTTTAATAATTAAATCCAAGATGTTATGTTTGAACTCATTAATAAAATTTGTAAAATTTGATATGCAAAACATATTAATGGTTTAACCATAATTTGGTTTGGTTTTGTTAGGATTGAAGAATTTGCGATTTGGTTTGGTTTCCATTTTAAAATAATGGTTTGGATTGGTGTAGTTTGCGAAAAGTCTCACCGTTTGCATATTTATAATTAAACATTATAGAAAACGGGGATTTGCTTTTAGTATTAGTTTTTCGATTTTTTATTTAATTTTATAACATTTAGTTAACACAACACTGAAATACATTTTAAAACGCGCTCGACGTGTAGTAAGTGAACAAATTCTTTACAAAGTATAGCACCTAAAAGATGGCTATATTAAAAAATTTGTAATCCAATTTAACTTAAATGCGATTTCTATTTAAAAATTTTCAATTAAACGTTAGGCCTAAATTTAATGCAAATTAAAGTAGCAATCTTTCATAAGAGAAAAAAATTCTTTTCTTTCCCGTACCGTTATTGGGATCAAATAATCTCTAATCACTAGGGATCCGCACAAATATAAAAAATTCTACCCGCACTTCTGAATTTACTTCTGAAGACTTACCGATTCAATTGGGTTCGTAAGGATTTAGTTTACTACTTACCAGTAATGCTTTTTCGGACTTATGGCAGAAATGTGTTTCTTATAATTTCAATATTTAAAATTATTAGTGGCAACAATTATTATGAGTCATATGCAATATAAGTGTGTGCATAAAGTTCGTCACAATTGAGACAATAAAATAGAGAAAATGATGAAATAAATTAATTTAAACAAAAATCTATAATACAAATAAAAACAATTTATTTAATATTTAGTGAGTTATAATCTCAAAAATTAAACTTTCGAAATAAAATACTCAATTAAATTAATCGTAAAACGAATACATTTGAGAGTAGAAAATGTACGTCATTGATGTATATATATAATTGAGGACAAAGGTATTTACAACTCACTATTAGCAGTAAATCGACATTTCATACATTTTGCACACATTTATTCAAGTGTACTGTTTGTTGGTTTAATACGTATTGCTATATTATATATCTATTGTCACTAAAATAATAATTATTATACTAATCAGTGAAACAACTCACACATACGACTTCATACGACGACATCAGTTTTTTTAATAGCGATAATAAACTACAGAATTGACGCCAACGCCCACTAAAACTCGTTATTGATTTGCAACGCGTTTCTGTTAAACATATTTAATACGATTAGTCGTAATTTAATACTTTTGAAATTCAAGTTTAATTAATTATTCAATAAATCACTAATTATGGGTGACGTAGATATGGATTTGCAACCGGTTTACGGACCATTCTTCGGAGTAATGGGCGCCGCGTCTGCGATGGTATTCAGCGCATTGGGAGCCGCTTACGGGACAGCGAAGTCTGGCACTGGAATCGCTGCCATGTCTGTCATGCGACCCGAACTTATCATGAAATCCATTATTCCGGTAGTAATGGCAGGTATTATAGCCATCTATGGTCTGGTTGTGGCCGCTTTGATCGCTAACAGCATGAAAGAGGGTGGAAGCGGTGGCTACAAGTTGTACTCTGGTTTCTTGCATCTCGGAGCGGGTCTCAGTGTCGGTCTCTCTGGTTTGGCTGCTGGTTTCGCGATCGGAGTGGTTGGCGATGCGGGAGTTCGGGGAACCGCTCAACAGCCGAGGCTTTTCGTTGGAATGATTCTAATATTGATTTTTGCTGAAGTGCTGGGACTTTACGGTCTTATTGTGGCGCTTGTATTGTCCACTAAAGCAGGCTAAACGTTATCTTATGTTTTTAAAACTATTATTAATTATTAAACATTAATTCTAAATCAAATTTCAGAAAAAAATATTACCGTTTTAAATGTCTGTTTTAAATTAAAAACACTATTATTATATAAATGTCTGTCATTCCAGAATTTACAAAAAAGAAATCATTTATAATATAATTATTATTATTATTCATATCATAATATCTATAATTATAAATGTGTTTAGGGATTAGTGTTAGAAAAAAAAAAACATAACTAAAGTTAAAATGTATTTGAAAACTTATTTTTTAAGTTTTATTATTGATATTTATTATTATAATTATTATTAGTAAAACCGAATTGTCTATTATATTAGCACTTACAATGAGAAAATAATATGTTATATTTTTGTTTTTATTTTGATTATTGTTGTAAACGATACACGGAAGATATTTCATCGTACAAATATGACTTAGAGATTAATTTTTTTACTTTTATTTGATTTAAAGCATTAAGTGAACACTAGTCACCATAAATATTATTAATGTAAATCTGTGTTTTGTTGTTGTAAAACAATCAAATCTGTTTCTCCGCCTATTATTAGCGTGTTTTAAGCAATTGATGATTAAGTATGTTGCGATTTACCGTCAAACTTAATTGACTGAATGTGAATGTGATTGAACCAAATAATAATACAATCGTAAAAATTAATATGTAATCAGAAGTTTAAAGAATCAATTTAAAAGTTAAATAATAATCAAGTGACTAAAAAATAAATGTTTTAAAATGAATTTATTTGCTATTTTGATTGCAATTATTCGGTACACGACTTTTTTTCAATTATAAGTTAAACAAAAGTTTTTAGTTTTATTTTGGTTTTGTTAATGGGCTAAAGATCATGTCCAGGGTATTGGTATTTCTTAGTCCAAGCTTTGCCGACATGTGTGGACGCCGATACAATCCATTTTCTCCTGATGTCGTCCCACTTCTCTCTCTGCTTGTGTCGCGGCTGTTGATGGCACAGAACCCACCATCGATGGTCGATTTTTGTGAAGTAACAGTAACGACATCGCAGTTTCAATATCTCTTTGTCCCTAAATCCTCGAATTTGCGTCACACATGGAGAGTGCAGTTGTGGTAATGGCTTCAACAGATGATGATTGTTGGCGTGGTTTGTGGTTAATATCGATCCGCCATTCAAACAACACGTGGATAATTGACGAAATGGCGAATTTCGAGTGATTGCTAATCGTATAATTGTATTCATAGTTTGCAACAATAAATATGTGCAGATATAAGATATATATTAAAAAATGTTATCGCACTGTATTTATCTTTGAGAGTCACTTGTGGTGATAGTAATAATACGGTAATAATCGTTAAATGATGAGTTTATTACTATGGAAACAACTCAAACAGACGTCATGTGTGATACACTTATTTGAGCGCAAAGTTCACGTTTGGTTATTGCCGTTTGCAAACTTATTTTCTTTTAATTGTTAATGCGTTGTTTTATAATTCATTAAAACGCAGCATAATATTTTTTTTATGCGAAGAATAATTGATATGACGATAATAGGGGTGTGATTTTTGATTTTATAGAATATTCTGAATTGAATTTATCGATTGATTAAAACAATTAGATTCTCATGAATCTTATTTCATTTATCTTTATTTTTAAAATAACAGTAACATATCACGTAAAACGGCAAATAAATAAATAGGAAAATTTAAATATACTATTTTATACAAATTCTCTAAATTTGAAAATAAGAATGCAACCTTAGATATATATGAAGGCCTTATGTAGGCCTTCAATGTCATTTCAAGGTCACATCAAGGTCATTTCAAGGTCACGTCAAGGTCACATCAAGGTCATTTCAAGGTCACGTCAAGGTCACGTCAAGGTCATTTCAAGGTCATTTCAAGGTCATTTCAAGGTCACGTCAAGGTCAATTCAAGGTCACGTCAAGGTCATTTCAAGGTCATTCCAAGGTCACGTCATGGTCATTTCAAGGTCATTCCAAGGTCACGTCAAGGTCAATTCAAGGTCACATCAAAGTCATTTCAAGGTCATTCCAAGGTCACGTCATGGTCATTTCAAGGTCAAGGTTAAACCTTGAATACAAGGTTAGACATGCGTGCTTCGTCAGTTTGAGAATATATAAAGCGCACAACTTGTGTTTAATCAACAGTTAAAAAGTGACTGTTTAGTAGTTAACTTATTGGTGTTTTTAAGTTTAACTTTGTGTTTTAAAGTAATTCCAAATTTGTAAGTAAACCATATGTTAAATGTGTAGATAAATGTGTGCTATACTGTAATTTCTCACAGGACCCTTCACTATGAATTTCGATGACCCATTTGAAGATTGGACTCTCGAGCAGTTCTTTGAAAATACACTTCCGGAAGACTCTGGTACTGCACAAGCGGTGGATGAAAATATGGCATAAAGTAAACAGTCTTCAATGAAATATAAAATAATTTTGAGAATTTTATATTTGTATTTGTTAATAAAATTAAACTTATAAACTAAAAGTTATAAATTCAATTTATGATTTAATAAAATTACATCTAAAATTTAAATCTAAAGTAAAATCAATCCACTTTTTAAATAAAAAATGTTTCGCTGCAAAGAATTATTCTTTCTCTCGCGCCTCTCTCTCTCTCTCTCTATCTCTCTCACACACTGTCCTGTACAGACCTCTAAAAAATATTTATAAATAGCAACAATTGAATTTATAATGTTTTTCTATAGAATTTTGGTCACTTTTAACTCTCCTAAACCCCTAATATTATACTCCAAATGCGATATTAATATAACTTGCCATAACTTGAATAATATGGAAAATAATGGATTGCCTCAAAAATAGCGCGACTCACTCAATGTTAACTGTGAAAAGTTACTACAGTACTTCGATTATTACGCAGTCCCTTATTATTTACCATAGTTATGGATAGGATAATTCGGTAATTACCGAATTTTATTACTTATTCCGATTGGTTTAAAACTTTCTAGGATAATATAACAACTCAAAACAAGTCTTTTAGCAAAGTTTTATTTTACCGAATATTTAACAAATTAGTAAATTTTTTGGTACAATTTTACCACTTAGTTTAATAATTTTTGTTACCGAAAAATCCTATCCCTAACTGTAACTAAAGTATACATTTGCAGTCTGCTTCCAATGTTTTGCAACCCAAACGCTTAAATGTTTTGGCTTCAATCAACTTAATTTAGTTTTAGAAATTCTATAGTATGTCTGATTTTAAGAAGCCTTACAATATAAATCTATTTTATCGAAATTTTTGGACTAAACTACTGTAAACTCCTAGCAGTTAAACGAAATTATTTTCTCATTTTAGACCAATTATGACCCTTTTTGGCGACAAATTCCAGTCTTTAATAATAATAATACTGCTATGAGTCTTCAAAATCTTCTGCACTCAATGCTTCTGAAAAATTTTAAATCGATTTGATTTTTGGCAAAATTTGCAAAATTTTCAGCACAACTTCAATAAATTTTTATGGGATATTTTCTAAAATCAGCACATGTTTGACGAGAATAAAAAAAATAAAATTCACATATAATTTTAAGCCTTTTTCTCAAAAAATAGATTATAAAATGTTTAACCCAATTAATGAGAAATTAATATATTGATAAGCAAACATATCACGCATTATAGCATTTGAAGCGTAAAGTTTTGACATTAAATAAGAAAGCATTTAAACAAAAGATAAAACATTAATTGATAATTTATTAAAAAAAGATAAAAGAGTAGAGTACGTGTAGTTCAGTGTAAAATATTTGTTTTTTTTGTTAAATTGTACACTTAGAAGTAAAATGAATGATGTTGTAAAGCACTTGACATACAACACAAAACACGCTACAATAAACAACATTTAATTTAAAATTGTATTTTACTGAAATTATGGATAACCATTACGCCATATACAGTATAAGCTTCATATACTCAACTCACTCAAATATAGCGTTTTCTCGCACAGATAAGTTTAAATTTATACGAGTTTGCTTGTTTGCTGTATTCTATAATACTATATACTACTATATGAAGCGTTTATATTGTTACAAGTGATGGCACAAACTAACGAAAAATCATAGCTTCATGTGATTTCAATTTACCCAACAATTAAACCATATTAACAATCGTTGCATAACTAATAACTTTCTACAAAACAATAAATACTAAGATATTTACAAATTGTAAACAAATACTTTTTATTGTAGAAAAAATTATTAACTAAGTTTAGAAGAATACATTTTTAATGCGAAATTAAAAAAAACATAACTAATCAAATATTAAAGTTTAATTAATTTACTATGAGAGTAATAAACATCTTGACCGCTGGTTGAATAGCGTATCGAAATGTGAATCGAGTCAATGGTCGCGCAGCCAAACGAAAAATTGGAGAACAGTTTCAAAATATTTGTGGCGTCAAACGACTCGCTTCGCTCTTTGCGACCATTTCTACTAACGTTATAATAGGAGTCTCTCTCAGACTTGGCTGACCGTTGCCTGAAACTGCTATTCATAACAGTCATGTGTAGCTTCACTTTCGTTCGGTCGTCCACTCTATCGTAATAGCTTTTTGTGATGAGTTTGCTTTTCTCGAATCGAGTATAGATTTCATTAGCGATTTGCTGCAGACATTGATTGTCACTCGTGTCCACAAGTTTGGCGTATAACACGTACACTTGTGTCGGATCGTCGTTCATATAATCAATACCCTCTAGTTTCACACCAATCGGTCCGTTAGTTAATGGTTTAATGAACTCACTGTAACACTGGTCCAAAATGTTTGCCGCTATTTCTCGCTCATTTTTGTCACAAAGAAGTAACGGAACGATAGTGAGGTGCAGTATATTTGGTGTTTGAAACAACGACTGATCAATACCTCGAGAGTTAACGCATTCCTCACTCGTTAATACCTGATGCTTAAACTTTGTAAATCCGTCAATAATTTCGGGTTTATTCAGAGGTATTGAAACAAAATGCGTGAATTCCATGTACAGTCGTCTGGACGTAACAATCGACTCGATTCTGGATTTTGCCGATTTTACCGCAGCTCTAGTTCTGCCTTTAACCACAATAATCTTTCGCAAATCGTGCTCTTTTGGTATATATATTTCAGTGTTGGTGTCGGCTTCGATGGCTCTCTTGGTTGAGGCCTGTTTGCCGCAAATGATGGCGTAAAACATCTGACCGATTCTGAGTTCGCACTTAAACTTCGCGCAACTATATTTGTCGCCATCGCTTTTTATTTGTTCGATACCATCATCGACTTCGTCATCGTCATCATCGTTACTCTTATTTTGATGGTACGTTGAATTTCGATCAGTTTGATCGGTTTGGACAGTGTTTGTTTGGTCATCGAGTGGCGAACAGACGGGTTCATCGCAGTAATTATCGACAGTTTGTTGGGTTTCGTGGCACACGTTTTCGTCCGCAGATTGTGGCTGCGAATTGATTTCTCTGAAGCACATGTTTCCGATCCACGTTAGCTTTGGTCTCATTATGTCCATATTGGCTAATTGGTAGAGTAAGTAATCTATTAATTAAGGTATTATAAAGTGAATATCAATAACGTGTGCAGTAATGCAGTGATGAAACGAATACAGTAGCAGTGATGCACACAGAATATGCGCAAATCTGATGCGTTTGAAAGTAACGGCAAACCTTTCAATAAAACACAGCTGTTTTTAAATGAATTTGCAATTGAATTGTTAAATACAGCTTTTCGTTAAAACAAAAACGCAAATTCATTACGCC
The DNA here is from genome assembly GCA_034698365.1 of Steganacarus magnus. Lineage (NCBI taxonomy): Eukaryota > Metazoa > Arthropoda > Arachnida > Sarcoptiformes > Steganacaridae > Steganacarus > Steganacarus magnus. The sequence continues at coordinate 18,192 of JAQIVF010000030.1, forward strand.
TTTAACAAATAATCAAAAAACGTATTAATCCATACCCAAACCATGTAATAAACGATGACTACATCTGTTGTTTCATTGGGTTTGGCACAGATATAAAAGTTTTTTTTTGTTTTGCACTTCGCGTCGTGCCTTTGAGTTGAAAATGTTAAGCTTGTAGAATCTCTCGTTTTAGTGAAACTAAATTACCAACTTTTGTTTACTTAAAATCTAATAGATTGACTTAGGATTAAATCATGCATAACTGAACCGTTTGTTTACGGTCAATGATGGCATCAATATAGACCATTATCAAAATCGTTTTAGTAAGAGATAATTATAATAATATATACATTAATGAAAAAATATCAGGCGTTTCGTATAAATATATTAATTTAAATTTTTAATTAATCAACAAAAATAACAGTTAATTGTTATAAATTTATATTTTTTTACAATTAGTTAGTAATATATTTGAAAAGTTCATATTGACGGTGAAATTGCGTAAAACCTGATGAAGATTCGAGATAATCAAAGTGTAAGTTAAAATCAAAGTTAACTAATAAGTGGTTGTGAATCACAGTCACTGTGAGATAATGTGGGAATGCTCTCTAACTCGATGTGCACATCGCTCGCCAGCGAACTCGAGTTCAGCGGTTGGCTATTTGTTCCATGACTGCTATTCGTCTCTTCCTTTATGTTAGAGTTATGCTCGATTTTATTAATTGATTCGCTCTGATTAATGTTATTAATATTAGTTACAGAACTAGTGGACACTTCGCTATTATTGGCAGGACTGGAACTGTTAGAATTGTCAATATTAGCGCCTTCGACAAACTCGAGCGGTGGTGGCGTCGGAGGTCGTCGACGATTGCGTCTCATTCTTCTCTGGCGTCTAATTTGACGAATTTGTTCGATGTGTGAATTATTTCGATCGGTTTGATAGCCTCCAACAGCAGTTGCATAACTGGGCGGCGGTTCGCGAAACAAGAATCCGTGCTCCAGTCTAAACAATGGTGTGTCTAATTCACCGTTCAAACTATTTATGTTTAAGTGTCTATCATAGTAATGCGATATATGAGACGACGATGAGTGAGAATTGGAGTGATGACGCTCTACTTGTCGTAAAGCAATCAATTTACACGTACAACTTATTGCTATCACTAAAAGTAAGCCACATATTAGAGAACCCATTATCGCAGCGGTGATAACGCTATTCTTTAAGCAATTGATTTCGTCCGTTCCGTCCGCGCAATCGTTCGATCGGTCGCATGTCCTGATAATACATAATGCTTATTATCTTAAATCAATTCAAATGTATAAGAATTTCAATATCACTAAATGTGAAATGTTCTTAACGTTATAAAAATTTTAAAGCGATTCTATTTATGCCAATTTCATTCTTAAACCGCTCAACATTTAAATAGTTTTATACTAAAACATTAAAAAAAACAATATTTCCTACTTTTTAAACTAAGTTAAGAGCAACTTAATTGCTAAATTTTTTGAACAGTGAACAATATACAAATTATCTTAAAAAATTTAATCATTTAAAAAATATAATCTCTAAATGTAAAAAGCAATACTAACCAAATCGCTCGAATACAACGTCCGTTACCACATAAAAAGCTTCCGCGCTCTACTCTACACAAATCCAATGTGCAATTTTTCTCGTCCGAGTAATCGTTGCATTCTGGCACACCATTGCATCTCTCGTCGAGTGAGTAACAGCCAGAACCAGAAGCGCACAGTATTTTATTAAAGCATCCGTGAACGCAATTAGTTTCATCGATACCGTTAGGACAGTCTAGAATTCGATTACACCTCTGAGTGTGAGGATCGTAACACGGCGTCAAACTGGTTAAACCGCACTGCGTTTTATTGGGCCCACAAACGCCGCAATTGAGTTCATCGGTAAAATCGACGCAATCGGGAATGCCGTCGCATCGCTTCGATTCGCTGTAACACGACTTACCGTAAGCGCACACAAACATGTCTGGCGGACAACCGCCGCATCCTTTCTCGTCGACACCATTCTCGCAATTCCACACTGAATCGCATCGTTGTTTCGAGAAGGAGTAACAGCCAGCAACTCGAGTGTGACCAACAGTGGAACACTTCACTTCGTTCGGACCCAAACAAATGTCGTCGCACTGCTGCTCATCGGACGCATCGCCGCACTCATCGCGACGATTGCATCGCCATTTACTTAAGACGCACTTTCCGTTACCGCAATGAAACTCATCGGACTTGCATTTTTGCGATTTGGAAGCACTGATCATATATGACAAATGAAAGCCTCGGCCACCCTTTATATTGCGTGTCGCATGGAATTTAATCGATACCCGATTCGAACTCGATATAAATGGTCGAAGTGTCAGACGTCTATCCTCACTGTGACCGCAATATCGTCGTTCGCTACCATTAGTAGAGCTTATTTTAATCCAATTATAAGGGCAGCATAATTGTTCGCTTGTTATTGTGTCTTCGTTTGATAATTCAGGGCAAAGTTGTTGCGATTCTTTGGGTATTTCGAGGTCTAAATCGTCAAAACTAAAGAGAATATAAAAATATTTTAAGTTAAAATATTCTTTGAAACTAAAGTTAGAAATTAAAATTACCTGATAGTAATAATCGAGTCGGAATGAGAGCCAGATATAGTCCACATACACGAGATATGATTACTATAGTTTTGAGGATAGTTTGGGCTTTTAATTGTGCCAATTGTGTCCGTTATGTGCAGATTATCGCAATCCTTGTCTAAATCTTTGGCGTGCTTTTCGTCGCCGTTTAATGGTACGGGTTTTGATGCGATGACTGGAATCGATGATGACTTGTGTTGCGAGTCGTGTGTCGATAATGAAGGTTTTGTCACACATTCGCATACGTACACACTTATTATTAGTATTGCTATAAGCAAAAAAAAAATACAAATTATTAATATTAATATCGATTTTAAATTATAATAATCATAAAGTTCTTAAAATACTAGTCTATAATCAAACACAAAATTAGTGACGCAAATCCTGTGCGCAAAATTGATCGAAAATATTTCACTATTGAAAAGTTAAGGTGCAAAGTATTTACGCGAGTTTACCTAATAATTCTGCAGATCAACACTAATTATTTTAAGTGTCATCTGTTTGATTGCACAAAATTTGATGATTATAAACACAAATTAATTAAGTATAAAACATGCAGATATAAATCGAAAAATAATTGCATACCTATAATAAAACATAACGATTTTTCCACCAAATTATTATTCATTGAAATGACTTGTTATCGAAATATTTCGTTAATCAATTCATTTGTCACTTGTCTATAAAATTTTGATTTCAAACACGATTTGTGTAAAACAAATGTTATTTCAAATAAAATCACTAATAAAATAACGCGTCATATTTTTGATGAGAATGTATATCCAAAAAGACAAATGAAAGGCAGTATAAAAAAATTGCTTAAAATAATGCGAATGAAAACAAGTTATATTATGATATTTCAGTTTAATTAATGGTAGTGTTATTTAATTAAAATAATAATCAGTTGAATGAGTATTAATAAAAACGTCAAACACTGGCAGTTACTCTGCAATAATTGTGATTTGCATTCGCATACTGCATATGTTTAGTATTATAGCGCTGTAATGTCTCTCTTTTATTTTTCATTTTGACTTTAATTTCGGTTATTTGTCTTTTGTGCAAATTTATTTGATTTTCAATTTAATTGTAATTAATGTATATAATTGAAAAAATAGAAAAATTTTAAGAAAATAAAGAGATAATTTTTTATTACAACAAATATTAAAACTCTGGGTAACTTATAGTGGCCAAAAACACAAGCATACACTCGCAAAAAAAACGACACCATATTGTGTTGTAACCCACAATTGAGGCCAAAAGCAGTCAAATGTATTGTATTTCAGCTGTTCAAGACGTCCTAACAGTGTAAAGCGTGAGCAAAATTATTTTTGGTACTTTTTTAAAACACCAAAACGCGGCGAATAATCTAAATTTTTTCAGCATAAAAAAGCTATATTATAAAAAAAATACAAGATATACAAAACGTTTGATTGCATGTTATTGTGACGAATTGTAATAAAAAAAAGTTTTTAACAAAAAGAAAAAATTTATTTATATATCTTCTTAAAAAAAACATGTATAGCAGAAGAATAATAACGCATTCATTAATAATATTACGCAACGCAAGTATAAAGCATTCACAGACGCGTAACACTCACGTCCTGCGACGCAAAGTTCGCGGACTGATTGGCACGCGTTGGGAGAACAATCTAATAGTCGGTCCGTATTTGAACGAAAAGCAAACTTTCCAAGAGCCACGAAAAGTAGCCGAATATCTGTACGATTACGTGGAGGACACCGACGACCGACCGGACGAACCAATTAAGGTAATACTGACGGAACACGTGGAAGAGTTGGGAGTTGCGGGCGATATAGTGACGTGCGACGCAAATCACGCCAGATTTCACTTGATATTACCGAAACTCGCCGTTTATGCCTCGCCTTACAATCTCAACAAATATAAATACCTGATCGAATCGGGCGACAGAGAGGGTAAGGGACCGTCGTCTCCGTTCGTTATCAGCACGTGTCGAGTGTTGACCAAAGAAGTGATTCCGATTGAGATGAGCGCCGAAAATGAGTGGACGATAGAGCAATGGCACGTTAGAGCTGCGTTTAGAAAAGCGGGTTTCGTTGTGCCCATCGATTCGATTGAGTTGCCGAAAACACCGATCACTGGACCCGATATCGAGGAAAAACAGGGCAAAGATTTTGCGGTATTTGTTACGCTTAATGGACGCGAAAAAATTCCGGTTCGATTTACTGTTCATCACATCGGTGTTGCTGTTAAAGCGAACTGGTTTTATGCGCCGCGATATCCTCTTTTACCCGAAGAGCAAACTGAACTGTTAGAGTCGATGCCTGTTCAGACAAGTCTAGAATCGGATAAACAGGAGGAGGAATTATTTTACTCATAAGTGTTTTACAAACATTAAAACAAACTAAATTTTTGGATTATGATATGCGGTACAATAGTTGCATTTAAATATTCGATGCGTTTCTCTAAATTATCTCTATTTGGTTTAAAACTCAGTTTGTAATTTGGAAAATTGGTTCGTTGACCAGTGATTTAACTGAGGAGATTTTTTTTACCCCAAAAGAGATAATTTTAGGGAATCTAATAATCTTAAGTGTCCGAAATGCACATATAAATAAAGAATTTGAATTTTTTTGTTAAGAATTGTTGTTTAATCAAATTTTAGTAATCGACAGATCGTTTAATTGCCAATTTATGGTCCAATGTATGGATTTTAGTTTAATTGGAGATTAGCGATACGATATATAGTGAATGTAAAAATAAATTAATGGATCGGTAATGAAATTTATGTTTTCAATTATTGGAACTTTAATGCTTTTGGTTAGATTTTCAAAATAAAAACTTGAATAATCCATATAACTTTATTAAAAAAAATAATAATTTATTAGTCGCGAAATTATTTTAAGTATTAACTTATTTAACTTATTTTAACTTTGATAAATATGTGTAATTATATAAATAGCTTGAAGTATATTAGCAGTGTTACGTTAATGGAATTTTTTAAAAAAATCACGTTCAATTGAATTCTTTTTAGTTTGTTGTGGTTATCGATATTTCGTTTGGCGAACGCAGTGTTTTTGGTTAAGGTTCTGTATTCAGTCAAAATTTGCAACAACTATAAAATTAGCCTCATTTAGTTTTATTGTTTTCCTTAAAGATAAAACTATTATTGATAAACAGTTTATTAAACTATTTGATTTTCAATGAACTCTTCTTTTAAGCACTTTATTGTTTGAATTAGTTCTCAGATCATTACTGTACAGTTGATTTTTTATGCACATATTGGCATAATCCTTGACCCCTATATTCACATCATTATCGTATACTATTTTCATATCAGAAGTACAGAGAACTTATCTTATTTGTAAGTTTACGAAAACGGATCGTTTAATTTTATCAAAAAGATTTCAGACATAATTTATGACTCTAACAATAAACATATAGCTTTTTTATAAATGTGATATTATTCTTATCTTTCGATTTAATTAAAAATATAAAATTATAAATAAAAATGACTTCTGCTTATGGTTCTAATACTACGGAAATATTTAAAAGAAAAACTTTTGAGAGTTTGCCGGAACAGCTAATTTTACCGAAAACTGGACAATCGCTTATATTCGATGTGTACAACACTAGTATCGATAGGCAAGGATTGTATAGAATATTTGAGGAAGTTGTTGAAGATGGTACAACCTATCCTCAAGATCACACTAATATAGAAAGTTTTGACGCATATTTTCCATCACACGATTGCTTTGTGTTTCGTTTAGCGGGCAATAATGAAACAATCGGAGGTTTTTATATAAAAGTATGTGAATACCGAAATTAAATATAACACTAACAACGTTTTATATGTTATTTAAACTGAAAATTTGGATCTAAGTTGCTAATTATTAGCGTTTTATTGAGCAATTTTTAAAACTCTAGTTAAAGACACAACTAGTTTTTCATTTGGAGTACTTTTACAGTACACTAAACCTATTCTAGTCTATAGCACAGCTCCATTACTAGTATAGTAATATAACTTTTTAAATTTTTTAATGTGTTCAGTATTTCATTTCTAATTATAAAAATCTTTTTAATAGTTAGTAAACTAATTAAAACTTGCACTTATGTTAGAAAGATTAAGCGAGATTAAAACGTGTTGTATTAAGAGAAAACTAACTAATAAATAATATATTTTTAAACATAGCCTAACTTTCCTGGAAGATCATCACACATAGCAAATTTTGGGCTAATAATTAAAAAAGATTTTCGCGGAAAAGGGTTGGGAGGACTAATGATGGAAAGATGCGTACGTATGGGTCGCGAACTGCCATACGAAGCGCTTTACACTAATCTTGTTTACGAGACTAATGCGGCGAGCGTTACATTGTGCAAACGATTCGGATGTGTTCAGGTGGGAAGACTTCCGAGAGCTGGAAATCTTAAAGGATTAGGATGTGTCGATGCTTTACAATTTTATTTAAAACTAAGATAAAATATTTTATAATTAATTTTTGATTAAATTAATTTGATTATTAGTTGTTTCAAATTAAAGTTCATAGATTTGTAATTATAATATTTATTATGTACAATAGTATATTATTAGCACGTAAACCAAAATTTTATTTAATTAGTTTTCAACGATAGAACTGTATTTTATTAGACTAATCAAAATCAATAATGTTAAGAATGACAGCATAATTTAATTACACAAATATCGCCATCTATTAATTCAAAACTAAGGTAAAACTTATCATGTGTGCGAGAGATGTGTAATCTAGATGTGCAAACTCGTTGACTACAGTAATTTTGAATTTTTTTTATGTGTCAAAACAGTTGTGAAAACCAAATAAGGTAAATTATATGTTTTAAGTATTTTTAAAGTTGCTAATCTAAAATTTAAACTTAATTGATTTTACCCAAAAAATAATAATTTGCAATTTCTGGTATTGAAATGAAAATTTTTTATAACAAATAGTGTTTATCATTCAAACTCAATATTTGTTCACTCGGTATTTTAACATTTGTTAAAATAGACATTAAGTGTAATTTTTAACTTAATTTATTAAGCACTAATTACTCGATAACTAGAGATAAAGGGCGGTATCGGGTGTTCACTTGGTTTACATTTCTTAGACCTTTCTTAAAATCATAGTCTATTAGAGTCTTTATAATTTTAATTAACAAGCAGTTTTGTCAATCATTGTATTTTATGCGTTTAAGTAACTTGACATTATTTAAGAAACATATTTTCTATCTTAATATAAAGTACAAGTATTCAACGCAAACACTTGGCTATCGGCAAATATTTATTTTGTATGAAATATTTTTCAGCGAATTTCATTAATAAAAAAGTGTGGCCACAAAAACTATGTTATAATCATTGTATGTTTGTTAGTGTATATCATTCTGTATAATGTGTAAGCCTTTCAACTGAATCATTAGGAAAATAATTGGGATTTATATTGAAATAAAAATGATTTCGAAAATTTTTTCATTTTAACCGAATTTTATCCTAAGAAATATTAAAAATAATAAATTCTCACTCAATTGAGAAATTAACATGAAATTAAAACATTAAATTAAACTCTTTAAAATTTTAAACACAGTATTCTTACGAGTTATTTTCAGATTTTACTCAAGTTTTTGTTTATTTTTATCACAACTACCACTTAATTCAAAAAAATACAACTGAATAAATAATATGAGGAATACGATTAGCGTAGCATCAATCGGCAAAACCAGTTTTGAATATATATTGTATTGTAAAATGCAATACTGTTGTTATTTAATAGGCGTTTGAAAAATCTCACCTTAACGTTAAACGTAAGTGCGTATTCAAAATTTTATAACGCTATTTGAATTTCAAATAGCGTTATAATATCGAAATATTATTGACGACTAACATCTAGGGTTTAACTTTTTAACACAGTTAAGTGAACACAGTATTATTTATTCCGATTAAATAATATTTTTCGTTTGAAAATTTTCAGAAATCTGAATTTAAGTTAAAAAATTTTTGAAGGGTAATAATTGGTATTAGACTATATATTGGAATAATATATCAAACAGTATATTACATTACAGTATTAGATCATATTCTTGTTTAGAATCAAATTCAAAACTGATTTGCATTACAGACTTTTTTTGTAATTAGATATCAATCAATTAAGTGAAAAAAAGTGAATCATCATCACTAGTGAGCTTCATTTGATAAGCCACTACCAAAACTAACTTTTAAGACAAACTATTGATAAAGCGACTAAAAACAGTAAACCGACAAATATATTACACGATAAATGAATTAAATCATTGAGGGTAAGAAAATATTTCTGTTTTTATTTTTATATGCAAACATTTGCAAACATCTGTTGCTGTTGCTAACTCGCAAGTCGTTTAAAGATAATTTATTTTCCGATAATTTAAATAAGTTTTATTAAGTGCTTTAAATTTCCGGCATAACTCGATGCACGTTAGATCTGTGAAAGATTGACACATTTCAAAATTTTTAATTTAATTATACTTAATTGTATAATATTTTGTTGCACAATAATCTATGGCCGTCATAACGCTTAAACGTTTTGAATATCATATTTCCGAGAAATTATGGATTATGAAAAAATAACAAATGAGTTTCATAGTGACAACAAGCATATGTATTCTAAAATTGTGTGGCGAGTCTTATTTTAAGATGAAACAAAAAAGCCGACAATTTATTTATTTATATATACGCGATACACTTGTTTAAATTAGGAGTTAATGAATTTCATTAACCCAGACAATTTCGATTTATCTATGCATCATCCATTCCGAAACTTGTATTTTACTACATTTTAATATTTTTAGTGCCTAAATAAAAAATAGTTACAGTACCTAAGAGTATAATTATTTAATAATAATAAACTATAATTGATTATTTAATAAAAAAATTGAGACTAGACTGATCTAATTACACTCTAGCCATCCATGATGATTGTTCAAATTCATCAAATTAACGATGTGTGTTAGTAAACTTTTCAGAAATAAATTTGCGTAATTTTAGTTAAAGTCACTTGAGATAAGATTAAAGAAAATTATTTAAATATATATTATATATATAAATAAAGCTTTTATAAAAGAGTTTCTTTAAAGAAGATTATTTTTATTTCATTAAAACTTCATTAAAACATAAATCTATAATTTTTAACTACTAAATAGCTTTTATAATGAAAGAAAAAATATTAGCAATAGTTTTTTAGTGTCTCCTAATTTTTTTTAAGAAGAAACTGAAAAAATTGTGACAATTTCTTGACATGTAATGTTAGTTAATAAAATTTAGCGAAAAATAAGATAAAACTGTTTATTTATATAAGCAAAATCTGGATTTTATATTTAATATATGTCACTCGAGAATGAGTGGATTTTCCGTGGAAGTATTTTATTGCCCCAAATAACACTTAGTAAAATTTTTTAATTTGCTGAAAAGATTTCTTAATGTTTGCGAAATTCGCAAAAAGTGTACTGTAAACAGACAATATTGAAAAATTTCCGAAAATTCCAAGAATCGATTACTAAATATTTGTAAATTATTTAGAAAACCGAGTTTAAATCAGTTTTAAAGCAAATTATTTAGTATTCATATAAGATTAAATTGATTACTCGGTAGATATGTAACACGTAAACGATGATATTCCTAGTGTAAGATAAATCAAAAAAGAGATAAAAGCATAACAACTTGTAAAATCACAATATAATCAATTATATAATTTTTTTAGGACATCATAAACATAAAATTAAACACAAAGTCTACACAAGATAAACAGTACATAATAATCGGAGACTAAACAAAAAAGATACCACATTAAAAAATATTAATTTTTTTCAATCGATTATCAATTTTAAATCATAAAAGGCTTATTTTTCAATGTCTTTTTCTGAGTGTTGTTTATAACGTAAACAGTTTCGCGAAAATTTAAATCATTTAACAGGTATTTTCTCCTCTCTCTCTCTCTCGCGAATAAAAAATCAATTCCTAGTAATGGTGAACAGTGAATGGTTACACTGCGCATACGATAGAACCTGACCATAACCTTCAAAATCAAATATAGTCATGACTGCGAAACCTAACGAATTCATAATTTTCTTTGCGATATATGCCCACACCTTTGCATTAATAAAAAAAACATTTTCCTCTTTTTTCTTATTTTACTTTATAAATCATAAACAGTTTTTTTTATTTCTAACTAAATTAAAGAAAAAATTATAAGTAATTTTGTCATTATTCGGTTTTTGGAATTAAAAATATATTTTCTGTCGAAACAATGAACAAATTAATAAAATCACGATTGAAAAAAAGCAACAGATGATCAAATAAGCTTTTAGGGTTGCGTAACATTAGCTGAAAACCGCACTGCACAACATAGCATTAAACTATACACTGCACGCTTTCCCATTGGGACGCATTGGACACCTCTATTGGCGGTTAACCTACAAGTTTATATGTCCCACATATCCAACATATCTTTCAAGTCTTATATATATTTCCCACACATCCTTCTTGACGTGCAATGAGTTACACGTTATTAGAATATGATATGTTTTGACGATGTTTTCAGTGTTTACACACACACAACAACAAACAACATTACTCAAGTTTTTACTTAGAAATACGTTTTCATAATAACGCTACACTAATTTTTTGACTCATGTTTGAAAACAGATTTTTTTTTCTGTAATTATTTAAATAGCGATTGACTGACACACTATATAAAAAGTTTCGCGTCAACTGTGCCAGAGATTTAATTTGTATTTTTTGGTGGTTCACCACTCATGACACGATTCACTCAACAATAATGATGTTTAATCAATTTTTTGATAATCAATTTATATTAGTAACGTTAATCGCACTCATTTCGGCGATTTGTGCTCAAAAGTAAGTGTTAACTTTTAACTAAATAAAAAACTTTTTAATTATACTATGCTGTATTCTATTCTATATATTTATAACTACGTATAAACAGGTAGTTTCTGTGCATTTTTAAATCTAAAACACGAAACAAATGTTATTCCGGTTTTAATTTAGCGTATATTTTTCTGGTTAAACTCGTATTTTCTTTGTTTAGAATTTTTTACCCTTCAGTAAATTACAAATTTTTTTCATTGTGAATTTTTTTGCGTTTGTCTGGATTGTTATAAAATGATCTGATTTTAATAATGAACAATAGAGATAAATTTAAATGACGTCAAAGGGAAAAGAGAATACACGCGCTGTTTATTTGCGAATTTGCTTATATTTCAAAATAGTAATTTAAAGAGTTATTGAATAATAGGTTTCGGTAGAAAATTATTACAGCAATAATCATTATATTATTTTAAAAAATAAAATATATTTCTATATAATTACTCCGTGAACGGGGTTTCCATTCTTTTAGCCGCTATATGACAGACAATACACTAATTAGAGAAAAGTCAATAATAATAATAATAATAATACTGAAGCAAGTCATGCATTACTTATAGACAATTTGTTATCGATTATATCTTCGTTTACCATATAAAGTTTGCCAAAAGTCTATCAACGTATTTCCCACCATTAATGCTTATTTAGCTAACATTATAATTATTATAATTAACAGTTTATCCTGAGTTTTGATCAAAATTGTTCCCTGAAAATTATTTTTAAAATTATCTTTTATATCTCTGCGAGAAATAAAAATAAAATAAAAATTTAATTTAACTTAATAATGTATTTTCAGTGGAAAATTATTATTAAAATTAGAATTAATATAAGTAATAATGTAAGATATAATTAACTTTAATGATCGAAATCAGTATTTTAATGAGATTTGAATTAATATAGTGCTAAAAACGCTACGTATACAGTGGTAGCGCCGGCTAAGCTCAGACCGCACTCGGAATACCACGTGAGTGTGTCGATGTATGACTCGCCGAGTCAGGTAGAAGTCGATATCACTGTTAGCGGTCCATCAGAGAGCGGCACATTCAACTCCGCCAGTAAAACGGTTGTAGTGAATAGTGCCGAAACTCGGATATTGAACTTAGACATTGGCGAGTGGTCTAAAGGCAACTATAAATTATTAGTTAAAGGAAAAGGAGGCTTTGAATTCAGCAACGAAACGTCACTCGAGTTCGAGCAAAAGAGTTTATCGGTGTTTATTCAAACAGACAAAGCGATATATAAACCAAGTCAATTGATTCAGTTTAGAGCGATTATCGTTAATCCGCTGCTCAGACCTGTAGTTGCAGGCGCTATAGATATCTATATTAAAGTAAGTGTTGATTTATTTTTAACTATTTTGCTTTAACTATATTTACTAATTGATTGTTTTCACAGGACTCTAAAGGCAACCGAATAAAACAATGGAATCGAGAATTCACTTCTCGAGGTGTTATTTCGAAGGAACTTCAACTGTCAGATCAGCCCGTTCTCGGAGATTGGACCATATTTGTCGAAGTACTCGGACAAAAATTCGAGAAATCATTCACTGTTGCGGAATATGTTTTGCCGACATTCGACGTGGAAGTATTATTGCCACCATATGCCACTTACAATCGATCGGATGTGGTCGCTACCATTAAATCAATTTACACGTATGGAAAGCCTGTTAAGGGAGAGGTGACGCTCACTGTTCAGCCCAAAGTACGATATGCTATGCTTTCGGTCCGACCGTTAGAGCAGTACCAGATCAAGACCTCCATTGACGGAACTGTTGACATTCCAGTTAATATTGTTCGTGATCTCAACTTAAAAAGTGATTTGTTCGAAAGAGAGATCGAGTTTTTCGCTCTCGTCGAAGAAGGTTTAACTGGAAGAAAGTATAATAAATCGAGTACAATGAAAATTCACGACAAAGAAGTGAAAGTAGAGCTGATCAAGACATCGAAGACATACAAACCTGGTCTTAAATACACGGCATTCTTGAAAGTGGCGTATCAGGACGACAAACCCGTTGACGACAACGGACCGCCACTCAAACTGCGTTACGGCTACTCGTATAATGACGACGACTGGAACAATACTGTGATGCTGACGCCTGTGAAAGGTTTAATTAAGATCGAAGTGTATCCTCCGCGAAACAAAGAGGTAAACGTACTCGGAATGAGAGCAGAATATAAGGGACAAACTTATTACTTGGAAAGTGTTGAAAGTGCACAGTCGCCCAGTAATAACTTTATACAAGTAATTATGTCCGAACAAACGAACGCTAAAGTCGAACAGGAAATTAGTTTTGACGTGAATGCCACTGAACCGTTAACTAGAATCGTGTACGAAGTGATGGGTCGCGGAGATATTGTTTTAGCGCGCAGTGTCGACGTTCCAAATACCAATACGTTTAAGTTTAACATTTTGGTGACGCATAAAATGGCACCGAAAGCGAGAATTGTGACGTATTACGTGAGAGGTGACAACCAAGAGATTGTGGCCGATGCGCTCAATTTCGACGTCGAAGGAGTATTTAAAACGCAAGTCACTGTCGACACAAATGTTGAGGAGACAAAGCCCGGAGCGTTGGTTGACGTGCGCGTCGAGACCAAACCGAACGCTTACGTCGGCATTCTTGGCATCGATCAAAGCGTTCTTTTGCTTAAATCAGGAAATGATATCACCCAACAAGATGTTATCAATGAATTGGAGACTTATGATACCGGAAAATCTAATAAAAAATTTCCGCATTGGTTTAAGCGCAGAAGGCGTTCATTATGGTGGCCCGGATCGAGCACTACTGGCGAAATATTTGACGACTCGGGTGTTGTGGTGTTGACTAATGGTTTAGTGCACAGACAATATCAATTCCGTAAGTGATAATTATTTTTCAAAGTAATTTTTTTTGCTTAAATTATTAATCATTAATTTTTTTAACTCATTAATATTGATAACATTTTCGTTATTATTTTTTTATTATTAGTAAAGGAAAGGTAATTTTAAATATTTTTTTATTTAGTTGAAGAGCTAATATTTTTAATTTAAAAGTAGTGTTTTAATTTGCCGTATACTTAGAATAGTATACATAAATTGGTAAATAGATAATAATTGATATTTGTTTCTTCTAATTGATATCTTAATTTAACTAATTTTAAAAATTGTCAAATCTATCTTATAAATTGAAAATGGTAGCAATAGCTTATTATGCTGAAATTTCCGACCGCGCAATACCAGTCTCTGCGGTGTTTGCGAGTGTTCCAGTGAGAGGTACGACTAGAAGTGACGTTCAACTTCAATCACTAAATGAAAGACAAAATAATTTAGATAGTTCTAAATCCGAAAATAATGTAAAAGTGAGAAAGTTTTTCCCCGAAACGTGGCTTTGGAATGACACTATTGTGGGGTAAAATAAATAAATATGTAAAATATTTTAAATAATATGCCAAATCGCATGTAACAAAGCAGCAGTGGTAATGGATTGGTCACTTTTCGTGGCAATTTTTTTGCTAACAATATATTTATTTTTTAATGAGCAAAAATTTTAAAAATACAATATAAAAATAGCACTCGTGCAACAATAAATAGTTTAAAATGGTATAACCACGCGCACCACAAACAATTTAATCGCTTACAAAACTGTAACTCACGCTTAAAACTTAAGGATAAAATAAAAATGCACTATTTTTGTTCAATGAAAAATAAAAACTGCCACGAAAAGTGATCGCTAACCGCACCAGTAAATATTAATTATTTTTAAAAATTGTCATATACCATATAAATGGAAAATGGTAGCTGTATTATATGAATTAGAAGACGATATTTCCGACCGAGCGTTTCCAATAAAATTTTCTGCCCCAATGCGAGCTTCGACTCGAAATGACGATCAACTTAAATCACTAGATGAAAGTCAAAATAATTTAGATAATTCTAAATCCGAAAATAACGTAAAAGTGAGAAAGTTTTTTCCCGAAACGTGGCTTTGGAATGACACCGCTGTGGGGTAAAATAAATAATATTTAAATGGAATGTCAAACCGCACGCAATAAAGCAGCAGTTAATATTAATTAATTCAATTAAGTTTTATAGTGCAGTATAATAGATAAGCTTTTTTAGAACTTATTTATTTGACTTTATAACTTTATATTAAATTATGACTAATAATTTTTTAACGAAATTTCATTCGCTAAATTGAAATTGAAAGCAATAAGACATAGACCAAGACTTTTAATGATGAAAAAGAGCGGCAGATTAAGCAGTGGTGGTATGGCAGCCAATTCCTTAAATGAAGATTTTGCCGGTGCAATGCCGATGCGTGTGGCATCAAAAAGAATTGATGACACACTAGATAAAGTTGAAGCTGAAAATACAGCTAAAATTAGACAGTTTTTTCCGGAAACCTGGCTATGGAATGATACTAATGTGGGGTATGCTAACACTTTAACCGCATATTTGCATTTAACATTTAACAAAGCAGCATGTAATCCAATCATTGTCTTTCGCACTTAAGTAATATTTATCTTACAATTAATACTAGACAGTAAGTGTTATGAAGTTATTAGGTAAATGGGCTCTCATTATATTGCATGTAAATTTACTAAAAAGTTTTAACAATTCCACGTAATTAATAGGGGATCAATGATATCGCATGACTTTTGATTTAACTTATTTATTGAAACTACCGATCTGTAACGATTCGGTTACGAATTTCGTGTCACGAGCATGTCATGTCTAATACTCTTTAAATTCCATGAAAATTTTATTTTGCTTAAATCACGCAACTCTCTTCTCATAACTTACGTACACTGAATTTGCTTGAAAAATAATTACATTCGTTGAGATATTTTTTTTAATTTCCAGAACATTGATGTGCGTGTGTTTTATAACTTGCATGATTTTTAATGTTTTTTTATTGGTACTTTAATATGGTATGATAAGACAATTCATATCGACATCGATTGAAATATGAAATTTCGTTCTAAAAAACATTAATAAGTTATAATTTATTTGTTTGTTTTTTTATACCAAATTTATACCATTCTCATTCATGGCATTACTTGTTCCATAGTTTGATTTCACTTAATAAGTTTAACTATTTGTTTGCTTGCAGTTTTAAGCGAATAAGTTAACTATAGAATTATACATAATTTTTGATTTCCCGTATTATTTTTTCTTACATTTTTTTATAAACTTCGAGTTTTGAGCTCGCATTGTGGTATCAAAATTAAATTACTGTAGTTTTATTTTTTTAAGTTGGCTAATCTAGAATTTAATATAGTTTACTACTTTAACTGCTAAAAATTTATGTTTATATCTTACATATTTAATACAATTTTTCTGAAATCCTGATTCCGAAGGTTTGATTATAAATTCTCTAACAATTATTTTTCAAAAATAATACCGAATGTTTAGCCACCTATTATTAATGTTCAATCATTTTTTAGATCACTTCAGATCTATAGAAGGAAGCGAGCTTATAAATTTAGATAATTTTGGGGTCTCTAATATATTTTTTAAGATTCTTTTGTGAGTTTTTTCTGATTTAAGCAATTTTCAATTAATTATACAAAATACAATAGCTTTTAAGATTATGCTAGTTTTTTAATCGAAATTAAAATTGTTAAAATAAAGTTACTATATATAAAATAGATTGTGTCAGAAATAGATTTTCTTAGAATTATTTATTGAAACTTTTCGTCACAAACCAAAAAATGCTTAAAACCCAATCTGGTTTTTTAAAGGAATGAGGAAAATGTGGGAAATATCACTAACATTACTTTATTAATTGCTTAATTATTTATATGCCATAAAAATTATTTTAATCCATACAATTACCTTTTCTTGCAAAGTATATATTAAATATACACATATTCATATTGATATTCATTATACTGGCGTAAAATTAATAATTGATTGAAACGCATCATTTTCGAAAAAATTTATTATTTTAAAAAAGGTTAATTTAATTGAAAATTTTCACTTATTTAAACAATGACTCCAGAGATTGAAATATCAATAATAACATACTATTCACACATATTATTCCTAATTTTAATAATAACGAATGCCGAATTTTTTGGAAATAAATTTTTAGAAATAAGAGTAAATCTACGCGTTTGAGCGAACAATTTAAAAAAGATGAGATTAACTGACTGAGTTAGACTTGATTTTTTAATTCGCTCACTATTATTAAAAAACCAGCGGGACTTTTTTACTATAGCTCGCTTTTATCTGAGAAGAGGAGGAGGAGGAGGAGGAAGATGGAGATCAGGGACAGTTGAAATGCTAGCTTTGGATGTAGCGCTTTCAACTCCGGCCACTTTTAATAGTGATAAAATTGCGGCAAAAAGACATGATGTAGCGGATGATGTTCAATCTGAAAGTGCAGTTAAAATAAGAAAGTTTTTTCCGGAAACCTGGTTATGGAATAATACTAACGTGGGGTATGCTTAAGATAATCAAAGAAGTGCCAAATTGCATATAACAAAGCAGCATGTATTGCTAACTGTTTGTTCTTGCCTTTCAATTATTTTTAATATTGGTTTGCATGTGGTAATAATTACACTCTACTAGTAAATTACTATTGGTTTTTAAAAGTTTAAAGATTTGAAAGTGGATTATACGTGCAGTATTCTAAAGGTGACTCCATTATAGTATATCTACAATTTCTTTATCAATGGCGGAAAGTCTTAGCTTTGGATTTTTCAATAATTTTTCGAAACATTTCTTTTTATAACAGACATCTCCACGCAGTAGTTTGTTTGTTTGTTCAAGTATTAAATAATCGTTATCAATAATGAGGATTCAAATTTTATATCTTTGCGTTCGATACGCAACAAATTTATTTGAAATTTTAAAATCAGATTTATTACGTTTAAATAATATCATTAGAATCATTTTAGATCTATGAAATTGAATTTGTAAAAAATCTTTATAGTTTATTATCGAATGGCTCCTCAATTTGCAATGGGAGGAGGAGGTATACCAGGTTTAGCAGGTCCTGGAGCTCCGATACCTATGATGAAAGCCGTAATGTCACCTATGAATGCACCTCCACCTTCGACACTAACATCAGACACTAGCAGTGTTAAGATTAGAAAGTTTTTCCCAGAAACATGGTTATGGAATTCTACAATTGTTGGGTACGAGACTAATAATTAAATAATCTATTAATTTTCATTGCGATTAATGGTTTGGCCAAATAGTAGCATTAAATGACTCACTAAAATAATAATATTTCAGGATAACATATCTATTTTTTAGAATAATAATATTATAACAGTGTCTCGTCTCAGTTACACTATGATAATGCGATCACGTTTTAACAATTATGCCGTTTCATAACTGTTGATCATTTGCAGAAAATGAGATCAAATTATATTTGACTATGTTTGTCTAAAATGTTATTTTGAGTTTGTGTGTGATGTACATGTTTCAGTCAATTTAACAGTGGTTTCCGCTTTGAATTCATGCACTATTCAGTTTGATTGAATGTCACAATTTTAACTTTCTGTTCGACTAATGAGTTTCAATTAAGCATTTTGTGTTACATTAAATTGCTTGCTTTAATGTCTATGTTTTGTGAGATAAAACTCGCATATGAAATACATTCAAAAACCTTATTACTGCTAGAAATCATTTTTTAAAACCAACTTTATATAATATTCTTCTTAACTGTAATTTTAGTGCTATAGATAATAATTTTTCAATTGACTGCTCAGATATTCTGATAGAACTGTCCATTTTTAGTTTGCCAATTCGTAAATATTTTAAGATTTCAAGAATAAGTTAATAGTCATTTTTATGCTTTATCTATCTTATAGAACTTAATTATATTTTAATTTTTTAAGTTATTACAGATCTATCTCTTTAAAACATACACTCCTGAGACCACTTTGTATTAATCTAAGTTTACTGAATCATTAACTAATTTATATTTAGTCAGCTCTATTAATATAAACACATTATTTACATAATTTTTCGAGAATTATTTTTCTTTAAAATATATACAGTTAATTTATCCGTTAGTTTAATCTATTTAATTTAATTTTAATTTAAAGCATTTCGGTATTTGAAAGAGATATTTAATTTATTATATAATGTAAATTTTTTAACTGTAGTGTATTATCGCGAGAGTAACCTACTGTATGACAGTGAGCCAATGTTAGATAATTTTGCCGAAGAAAAAATAATGCCTATAAACGAAGAAATGTTAACAAAAGATTCCACCGACTCTATCACAGCGACTAATAGCGGTCCAAATAATGTTAAAGTGAGAAAACACTTTCCCGAAACTTGGTTATGGAACTCTACCATAACTGGGTATGCTATGCAATAACACTTAATGTTTATTAATCAATAACTACCTCAGTTAACCGTGTGCTAAACTCGCATCTTTCGCAAAGCAACATAACTTATAAGTCAATTTAACTAATAATATTTTTTGTGAAATGGATTAATCGAAAAAACACAACCACTAAACCGATTAATAAATAACCCACAAATTGATTCAGATTGCAATAAATGAGTTTAATTAATTAAAATACTAGGACAAGGGAAAAGAATATTTTACGCTCCGAGCACTGGAGAAGGTGTGCTTGTGCTCTCGTCCCCGATTAAGCCTGGTATGTGTTAAGTAAAAAAACCACAAAAATTTCTATTAGCATTTTTCGCGTAATTCGTAACACTGCGATATATGTTTGGGCGAAGATAGTGACAATAAAAACCAGTGTGTCAAATATATTTTCTTTTAGTACTCGCACACGATAGTATTCGTCTCGACGATGCTATTCTCGAAGATCGTCTGCAGCCACCATCTCTTAAGCTAACCAGTCAGTTAGAGTCGCGCATTGTTCTGCGTAAATTGTTTCCCGAGACATGGTTGTGGCAAAATACAACTGCAGGGTATTTAGACTACATATATCTCTTAGATTTTTTTATTTTCGATTTCATTTTTTTAAAAAATGAATTTAATTTTCAATTTGAAAAAAAATTTAAAATGCGACGGAATTGGATTAAAAGATAAGTTTTGCTGCTTTGTAAATGTTGCGGATTTGGCCATACCATCAATTTTGAATATTTAAAGAAATTTGTTTGTGAATTTACTTATAATTTTTTCAGTAATGACGGCACTGCTGTGATCACAAGTATTATTCCGGACACAATAACATCGTGGTTTGTTAGCGCATTTGCAATGGATCAGGTGACTGGTTTAGGTATTGCGCCGCACAATGCAAAGGTTTGCACAATCAGATCAATTAAGTTTTATTCAAGTTTTTTAATCAATCTTACATTGTTATCCGATATAATAGGTGACGGTGTTTCGACCATTTTTTATTAAGCTCTCATTGCCGTATTCGATAATTCGTGGCGAATCAGTAGCCATACAAGCGATTGTTTTCAATTATCTCAGTAAGCCATTACAAGCGGAGGTAACGATGGAGAATCGAAAGGACGAGTTCGAGTTCACAAACGCGGCAAATGAGATCGATTCTGCGGGAGTTGAAAAAGTAGAACAGAAACGAAAGGTTATTACTATTCCAGCAAATGATGGCGTTTCAGTGGTGTTTCTAATCACACCGAAAAAAGTTGGTTATATTGATATAAAAATGACTGCTACTTCGCAAACTGCTGGCGATTCTGTTTTGAGCAAATTACTCGTTAAACCCGAAGGACAGCCACAATATTTTAATAAAGCGTTACTCGTAGATCTCAAAGATCCGAATCGCACTCCGAATAGTATCAAGAAAAATATTAGTGTAGTTATACCGAATAACGCTGTTCCGGGTTCGGAAAAGATTTCTGTGTCTGGAATTGGGGACATTTTGGGGCCAACATTAAACAATTTAGAAGACTTATTGCGCATTCCTTACGGTTGTGGTGAACAAAATATGCTGTAAGTAAAGATTTTACTTAAAATTTTTTTGGATCGTTTACATGTAAAAATAATTTGGTATTTTTAATTTTTAGTAACTTCGTGCCGAACATAGTAATATTGGATTATCTTAGTCGCGCAAATCGCTTAACTCCAACTATCAAAGCTAAGGCGTTGAGCAATATTGAAAGTGGATATCAGCGCGAACTTACTTATAAACGAGAAGATGGATCATTCAGCGCATTCGGCAACAGTGATAAAAGTGGCAGTACTTGGTTGACTGCATTTGTGGTGAAATCATTTTTACAAGCAAAGTCATACATCGATATCGATCAGAAAGTTATCGACAAATCGATTGAATGGTTACTCAACAAACAGAGACCCGATGGATCTTTCACTGAACCAGGAGAGGTGCACCACAAAGCAATGCAAGGCGGATCTTCTGGTGGTTCAGGAGCCTTAGCAGCTTACGTTTTGATCGCTATTTTACAAGATAAAACTGCAAAAAGAGAACGCAGATCCGAAATACAGAAAACCGAGAGCTTTATATGGAACGAGTTTACCGCGTCTCGCAATCCGTACGACTTGTCAATCATAGCGCACGCATTGCATTTGGCTGAAAGTCAGTTTCGCGATAATGCTTTCAACAGATTAATGGGTTTCGCTAAAAGAACTGAGGATTACATATATTGGTCAGAAGACAAAGAAAAACCCGATGAATCTGATAAGCAATCGGCACATTTCTATCTTCCAAACTCGAATGATGTTGAAATGACGTCATACGCTTTGCTAACGTTAGTCGGTCGAAGTGATCTCGAAAGTGCATTACCAGTGTTAAGATGGCTGATATCGAAGCAAAACTCTAATGGAGGATTTGCCTCCACTCAAGACACAGTTATTGGAATTCAGGCATTGGGCGGTTTGGCTCAACGCATATCGACAACTACGGTGTCGTTAAACATTAAATATAATTATAAGGCCGACAACGAAACACAGAGCAAACAAATGCGTATCGATAGCTCTAACGATGTGGTTCTGCAACGCATCGAAATGCCTATTTCCACCAAATGGGTTGAGATCGAAGCGTCAGGTTTTGGTGCGGCAATAGTACAAGTTTCGTGGCAATACAATCTCGCTGTTTCTGCGGAAAAACCTGCGTTTTTCTTGAATCCAATTAAAGATAAAGCTTCTACAGAAAATTATCTGCAGCTAAGCGTTTGTACGCAGTGAGTGATTGATTTTTATCAGATTTTAATTATTTATTGTATTAACTAATAAATGTTTACTTAAAGTTACAAAGATGGAAATGCAACTAATATGGCAGTAATGGAAGTAGAATTGCCTTCTGGTTATGTAGCAGACGTGGAGGCATTGCCCAGTCAGACACGTGCTAAAGAAATCAAACGACTTGACACTTCGAATGGTGACACGAATGTTATTATTTACTTCGATCGCGTAAGATATAGCAATTTTTGTGTATTAATAAGCTTTTCTGACATATTTTTTAAATGAAACAGATCACAAGAGATGAGATATGTTTCACAGTTCCAGCGCATAGAACACACAAAGTGGCAAACAATAAACCAGTTCCAGTAACTGTGTACGACTACTACGATCGGGCGAAGACTTCTCGCATCTTTTATGAGCCAACTTTAACCACGGTATTACTTAATTTATGCGAATTGTAATTTCTAGAAACTAATTTTTTGTTTGTTTACTAAATAGTACTGCGATATTTGTTCCGATAACGAGAGTGATTGCAACGAAAAATGTAAAAACCATAAAAAAGGCAGCACTGGTTTGTTGGGAGAGGAAAGCAGTGCTGACATCAATTCAGCGAATTCGTTGCTTACGACGTCGTGGTCATCGCTTCCGATCGCTGCTAAATTTACTTTATTAAATCTGGTCAAACATATTCTGGCGTTTACTCTTATGGATTAGTAATAATTATAATAACTAATATAATTATAATCTCACACAAGTGCCTATTTGTACAGTTCATTATTATTATTTTTATAGCACAATATTAACAAATAAAAGAATCTCACTATAATAAGTCATATGTGTTACTTTATAGACTAGAATATATTACCACAGCTTTTCTTTATTATCCAACTATCATTTTATTATAATTGATTAATAAACTAAATCGGTGTGTAAATAAGCACACAATGTATTTAACGTGAATTAAGCAGAATAATCGCGATTTAGGCATATCGGATACATTACATTCTTTAATGAATTGTAAACACCACTGCCCTGTCTTTTGTTTATTAAGTGAAACTGTTAAAACAATGTGAACCACGTATACTGTACTGTACGGTACAATCAAATGTTTACAATAGTCTTTAAACACACAACTATCCAGTATTATCAACAGATAAGCGATTGAAGATTTGATTACCATAGCTTAAAATAAAAGATTCGAATTTAATCCTAAAACCAAATTTCTAAATAAAAATTGGACGATCTTTGTCAATAAATAGTGATTAAAAATGTTGTTCCATTGAAAATGTAGCATAAAGTAGGGGAATGAGAGAATAGTTGCGGTAATGGAATGGAAAAAATTATTTCTCCGTTAATGGAAGTTATGGGTAGTGAAACAATAATGGAAAACAAAATTTAAATAGTTTTAATTTCTACTTAAACTAATAAAAGATATTTGTTTTACAAACCTTTTAAATAAATATTATGGATTTCAAAAATTAAACATTCGGATGAAAGTTTAATTAAATGCCTAATTCGCATATTTATTCAACACTATTTTTCATATATTAAATTTCTGCTAATAAATGTTATAGAATTACTTACAAATCATGTATCGGTATCTGTATTCTCGAAATTTAATTTTGAAGCGCAATTACTGTGTTAACTCAAGGCTATTTCGTATCAAACATTTTTGAAATGCGTAAAATGTGAGTTTAATAACTAATATATTAAAGCTATTTTATTCTAAAGCGAATTATATTTCATATTTTATTGGAATTCAGATGTTTTATTAGCATTCATATATTGTTAATATTGTTAAAAATTGCAGAGCATATGTGACAGAATAACTTCTCAGACGGTTGAGTGGGTAAAGTGTCAGAATAATAATAATTCCCGTGAAGCAACCATTTATTAGCGCCCAGTGGCTAAAAGTCGGAGACATTGCTTGCTGTCTGTTATGTAAATAAGGACATTCACAAAAAACCCCTCAACTATTACAAAAAATTATACCATCTGTTGACGACGGCTATGGGCTTTCAAATTTAAAAAGAGAAAAGATTTTGACAAAAATTCTTCGCAAAAATCAGTTCAAATATTTAGGTTATGGTTACATACAATTGAAGGTTTAGTAATTGATCACATAATGTGTCCATTCATTGAATTTAACTTGCGATTAAATCTACTAAATCTGATTTAACTTACGATTAAATCTAGCGTTACTTTTAATCACTAAGTTAGTGGTACAGTACTAACCACAACGTAATGTAATAAATTTAAGAAATCCCATTATTGCTTGTGACTTGAAATATTTTATACCCTAAGGGACAAATAAGTTTAAAAACAACATTACGAATGTTGTCTGTAATTTTTTATGCAACAAATACATGTATACTGCACCGTAACATAGTTTACAAAAAGTTTTTCCTCAGAATATGTTTACAAATTTCCCTTATTTTCTTTTAAACTAATAATAGATGTAAATTCAATTAGTTTCTAGTTTATACGGATAAAAGCACTTTTTGACAAAACTGATAAGTTGTTGTATTTAATGTTAAATTGTAAATTAATAATTTAAATATGAAAAATCCCGGGGTTTTCCTGAAAATTAAATGTAAATGAACTTCAACTGAACGTGAAATGAATTAATTATGTCTCGAAGTAATTAATATTCACATTTCGTACAAATAAGTTTTAAGTTTTTGTTACGTACGTTTTGGTATATATTTACAATTTTTGGGTTTTTATTTGTAATAATAATGAAAACTGACATTAAATTAAAAAATATGATTTAACACACAACCATTCAAATAAAATCAATTTAAAAATTAATAATAAAAAAACGTGGATTATAACAATAATTAATTTCTCTTTTAACTTATTAACAAAAAACAATGAATTTGTTTGACTATTAATTTATTACAGCTCACATTTTTTTCAATTAATAATTAAGCTTGCGTTTCACTGACAAAACTTTGATTTTCAATACCATTTTTGAGCATTGATTGTACTCTTGCAGTGTCTGAAGACGAAGAATTTCGTAAGCTCTTTGGTGAGCTCTTTCGCGTTACCGGTGATGAAGAAGTGTTTAACTGAAAATGATTGGCGATAGTTTTGTCCACATAGTTTTTCATCGCTTCGCCCGACTTTTTCTTCACACCATTCTTGTTTGCACTGATATCACCGTTGGCAGCACTTCTGTTGTGAAGATTTTTATTTTTGTGCGGTAAAGCGTAGCGCAGTTTCTCCCAAAACCACTTCTCGCCCCAAACTAAATATGTTTTCGTAGTTAACAAGAACACAAGATCTTTGTCGAGCTCTTCCTTTGGCGGCAGTTTACCCCTCACCACCACTATTAATCGGTCGATTTTGTCTTCGAGCATCTGATAATAAGCGGCGTGAAACTCCACACTAAACCAAATTGATTTGATGTAGTCTTCGGAAATCACGAGAATAGTTCGCTTAGAGTTTTGCACACTGTTGATGATGTTCCAGCTCACTAAGTTTCCGGGCAGCCAATCGCGTTCGTGAATACACAACTTATAGTATTCGTCATTCTTGTCGATCTGCGATAAATTTTGAAACTTTTTAAAGTCGTTTACGGGCACAATTCGGTCCGCGAGACTCTCGTGCACCGAAGCTCCGGTAGTGTTCTGGAGAATTAGCTTCGCCTCGTTGTCGGGTCGCTCTAATGTCTCCATTAATTCGATTATAATGTCTCTATCGGCGCTGGAATACGAGCAAAAAGCGTCATATATTTTGTCTTCGTCCAAATCATTTTCGCTAAAACTTAGACATATAAATATAGGGTTAAAGTGAATATAGATGAACGCCAACACTGTTTGCTTATTTCGGTAATAAAGTACTGACACGCCTAACAAACTGGCGGTTAAAAAAGCACAAACAATAATTAATATGATCAAAGTCGTATTATCGGGTGTTTCTTGTAAGACTGGGCACAACACATCATCTGGTATTTCAACAACAGTTGAACTAGAGTTATAGACAATAGTATCGCATTTGATGTCATTGATATCACCAACCCTTTCGTAATGACTTGTCAGCCAAGACTTAAAATCGCGTATATAGCACTCGCTTCCGGGCGGAGACATCTCGTTGCGGCAATTGAACGGATTCGAGCCTAAATATAGTTTCGGCTCAGACAGACTTTGACCGAGTCTTACGTCGTTTAAGTGCGACGCGAATGAATCAAAGTTTTTTAATACACTGATAGGCATCGAAGCGATTTTGTTATCTCTGAGCGAAAGAACTTTAATTAAGGGAAGACTGGTATTATTATGGCTGTAAAATTGTGGTATTAAGTCCTCGCCAATAGTGGTTATATTATTGTCATCCAAATAAACTTCGACAAATGATGGCCTCTTCACTTGTTTTAGATAGTTATTGGATCTGATAAACATCTGACTTAATTTATCGATATCTTTGATTTGATTTTGTTTCAATTTTATGATAACTCCGTTAACGGTGTCGAGAGTAGTATTTGATGATATCGTTATGTTGTGATATCGCGAGAGAACAAATTCTTTGGGCAACGATTTCAATGAAGAGTCGTCACAATCGATGATCGCTGTTTTATCGTACGCACGATATATACAACTACAAGCTTTAGGACACACTCTTCGGTCAGTAATTTTGCACACAAGCATTGATATCTCAACTTCACTCAATGGCTGATCTTTCAAATTACTAGGTTTGTCGCACTTAATATCACTCTCGACCGAATCGATCAAAAAAACCGTTTTCCGGTATGTGGTTTCTGAAGACCTGCTCGGAAACAGTGTACCAGTTGCGCGAGAATTGGCATAACTTAAAAAAGGCTCCAAAAAACAATCGCAAATAATTGGATTATCGTCAATACGGATATGCGTTTCCCATATATTGGTTTTGATACTATCCCTCACTCGGCTTTCGCCTATATTTTGCTCGGTTTTGTTTAGTGATAGGTAATCGTAATTAATTAGATC
Organism: Steganacarus magnus; assembly: GCA_034698365.1. NCBI lineage: Eukaryota > Metazoa > Arthropoda > Arachnida > Sarcoptiformes > Steganacaridae > Steganacarus > Steganacarus magnus. The sequence continues at coordinate 45,757 of JAQIVF010000030.1, forward strand.
TGTGACATAAATAGAGGTAAATTGGTTTGAACTTAGATCCAAATTAATAATGGGTGCGATCGAAGAGCTAAATATAGGAACTCTCAACTTTCCTCCGAAGTTATTCGATCTCAGATCAAGTTCAGCGATATTCAGATACAAACTCCAATTAATTGAATTAAAGTCTGAATCAAAATCGGTTAAATTATTATAAGCGATGTTCACTTTTTGCAATTTCGGTCCCAAACCAAACGGAATCTGGTTTTGCTTGCTATTGATACTAATGATACGGTTTTTACTTAGATTTAAATCTTCTAAATTTTGCAGCGATAGGAACATGTTGTGCGACGTTTCGCGGAGTTTATTATTCGCTAAGTTTAGTTTCCGTAAATTGCGCAAAGAAAAGAATAAATTATCCGGTATTAGTTCGAGTTCGTTGCGCGACAGATTCAGATCAACAATTTGCGATGAATTATTGCCAAATATATCTCTGCTGATTTTCGAGACATTGTTGGACGATAGGTCTAATTTCAATAGTTTCGGATTGCCATTAAACAGTCCGTTTATCGTCAAGTTAAACAAAAGATTGCCTTGAAGTTCGATCGATTCAAGTGCGACAGCATTTTTAAAGAATATGTCCGGACTTTCGCTGAGGTGTGAAATTTGCGAGTAGGCTATAGAGAAGTTAGTTAAATGATTTAACCCTCGCAGCAAATGCACTGGAATGGCGCGCAGAGCGCGATTAAAGCTCAAATCGATTGAACTTAATCTATTGTTGCTTAGCTTAAAAAATTGTTCGGGCAATTCTGTGAGCTTATTGTTTCTCATACTGAAATAAATCAAGCTTTTCAGATCACTCAGTAGAGTGGCGGGCACTTCGGTTAATTGATTGTGCGACAAGTCTAGTATCTCGAGATTTGTTAAATTTGCCAACGAGTTAGCGTCTAACTTGTTGAGACGATTTTTGTGCAAATATAGCTTTTTAAGCGAATTGGACGCGTACGCGAAAGTAGCTTCCGGAAGAGAACCCAAATTGTTTGACTCTAACTCGAGATATTCGAGTTGCGTTAAACCGCTTAACATTTCAAACAACAATTGAGGAACCAATTCTTTTATAAACGCTTGTAACCTCAGTATCTTTAAGTTCGGAAAACTTTGACCAAAATTAAAAACATTCTCAAACAAAATTAACTTCTCATTGTTTTTAATATTAGCAGTAACATTAATAACATTAATAGTAGTATTGTCATAATTTGTTGTCGCGTTCTCATTATTTATTAATTCCTCGGTTGTATTAAAAGGCAGAGAAGGCATTGTTGTGGTAGTGGTAGTTGTTGTAGTAGTGGTAGTAGTAGTAGTAGTAGTTGTTGTTGTTGTTGTCGTAAGATTAAGACTATTTACATCATTAATTTCAAACTGCGAAAGCTTAAGCTGTTCTAATGATTCTAAACCAACAAACAGCGAACTAAGTTGACTTAAACTTATTGAGTTTTTTGACGTTATAGATAGTGAGCGAACTTTGCTTATTTCGGGCGCATTTCCATTAGCTTTTCTATTAACGTTACTCGAAGATAAATGATTAGTTGACGACAAATTCAAGACGTGAGTCGATGAAGCGCGATGTAAAACAATGCTTAATGGAAGACTATGAGGAAGCGGACAGTTCAAGAAACTGAACGTGTCTATTGAGTCGATGTCGAAACCTAAAATTAAATTTTTCCTTTTTTAGCAAATGAACAAAAAAATATAGTTTCCGAAAACTATATAAAATTCATAGCACGGCGTTGAAAATAGTTCACACGTCAAAAAGTTTGCAAAAGTTTATTATTGAAATATACTGAGCGCGTTGTGTGTGTGTGTGTGCCAGTATTATTCTATTAGCAGTATTATTCTATTAGCTTTTGTTATAAACAGTATTGTTATTGTTATTTCAGTGAACTTTATATTATTTACTGCGATACTATAAACAAAACTTCCAACAGTTACAGTAATGCGAGATAAAAAGAGCAAAAGCTTATTGTTTTGTTTGTTTGTTATTTTTGAGTTTTTGACTTCCTAGTCATTAAAGCGTAAACGTTAGATCAACTGATGATAATGAATGAAAATCTCTAATACCAGTATGCAAAATAGGAAATGCAATGCTAATTTAAAAATTGTTATGCGTGTCAAACTGTTTGCAAACAGAGAGACCGAAAGTGGTTGTTGTCTGTTTTGATTTCTATTTTTTTATAGAAAAATATTTCCGTAAAACAAAATATTGTATCAGATAATATTTGTTCGAAACAATTTTATTTGATTTAACATACTTTTGAAATATGTTACATGTGGTACTGTATTATTTTAATTACTTAATTGACATGTAGTTTTAATGTGCGAAAAGAACAAGACTAGACGGAAAGTTTATCAATAAACAATAAACAATAAAAATACAGAGTTAAGAGTCAATCGTTGGAACTTTTTTTACTAGTAATGCCTGTGTAGTAAACTAAAACACATTATTTGGTTTTATTTCTTTTTATGAGTGAAATTAAAATTTTTAGTGAATATAAAAATGATTAGGAAACATAAAAACTTTTTAATATATTACATAAACTAAGACAAACCTTTTTAACATTTGAAATTAATTTTCTAACCATAAGTTCAGTTAAATTTAAAATAAACTTAGTTTGAGATAAAAACAAACAATTTGCACAGCAAATCATGAAAATTTTTCAAGTACAGTATAACCACGTGCTTAGGTTTCTAATTTTTTGGTCTCTCATTTTCTATTCTCAAACAACAAAAAATAGCTATGATCTCAAGTATTTTATGAAAAATTTCTAATTGAAATCTTGGAAAATGTTGGTGTCATTGATTAAATAGATAAAAAAAAGCGTTACTAAAATTTAAATTTATCAAAAATAAAATCAAAAATAAATACAGATTTATCAAATAATATCTTCAATATAAACAGTAAAAATATATTTTTATTCCTACCAATCGACAAATCAATGTTAAATAAATTACATTTACATTTCAATATTTCAAGGTTTTTGTTCACACAATTCAAAACTTTTTTTATGAAGAGAGTTTTAATAAATTTTAATGTTGTTAATGCTGTGTTAGATTAGGCCATGAAAATAATTTTACCATAATTCATAAACTGGTTGTAAAGAGAATTTCGGGGAAATTGGTTGTTAATAAAATTGTTGAGATTTTTTTCTCAATTACTTTTAAATTGCTACAAATTTATTCTCATGTCTCTTTTATATAAATTTGCATTGCGATTTAACATTTTTCTTAATTTGCTAAATATCACACGGATATAAAAATGTGAATTTTAAAAAATTATTATTGGTTTGCAAAAAAAAGGATGAGAAAATTATTTATAAATAGTATTCGCAATTAAATAAAAATTATATTGAATAAAATCCTGATTCAATTTAAAATTTCCGAATCGCTATATTCTATAAAATTCTAAGCTAACTCCTAAAATAGTAAATAATTTTGTTAAAATAATGTCTATTGTTTTCAATCATATCCTAAAATAGTTTAAATATAAATTTTGTTAATAAACAAATCAAATTTTAAAATGAGAATGTGATATGAATTGAGAAGTAAAATTAAACTTCTTTTAAGAGATAAGATTACAATGAATCATCGTATAGAAGATATACTAATCAAAAGAACAGTTCTTTTGTAAATAAGACTAAAGGAACACAACAATAATAGATTAGATTTTCTCCGTGAACTTCAACAATAATAATAATAATAATAATAATAATAATAATTAAAGATAAGAATCTTTAAATGCTGTTTACACTGTTAGACGTTAAAGGTTTATTGTGAAAAATATTTATTCCATACTTGTGTTAACTTATTTCACTAAATATAAATTTTTATAACTCGTAAACCTAAGTGTATAGTTTTAAAAGAAGCAGACAAGTTGTTTTAAACAAGCAACCAATTAACTATGGAAATTCTTAGAATCTCACAAAAATAATTGTTATCTTAAAACATAACCTCATTTGAAAACATTTTTCGTTAAATACTAAATATAGGGGTTTATCACCATCTAAATCGTGACGGATTCAAAACAAAAATCAAATCTATGAGATCTAAATGATTAAGCTATTCGAAATTGCAGTAAATAAGTTACTTGGGTTTGAGTAAAACTTGAAAAATTCTTGAAGACAAGGTTCAAGGATGTAGCGCTTCGAATGCACGTGTCTATCCACTAAAATCAAAACTTTCCTTTGAAAGAAACAAATATAGTCTAAGAGGAAGTTTTTGGGTAAAACGATTGTTGGCAATGACCAGTTCTGTCCAAATTTCTATGTGAAATCAAAAATAATATTTCGATCAAGTTTTGAAATTTCTTGAATTCTGGCCCAAAAATGTTGTTATAAATACAGTAATAAAGCTCAAATGTTTTTAGTTTTGCATTGAAGTTTTCGCAACAATAAATACTATACAAAACGTTGAACAATTTGTTTTGGTTGGAATAATAAAGTAAACATTCTAGCGTTGAAGCAAAAAAAATAATAACCAAACCTTTCATTACTTTAAGCAAGAAATCACATCTCAACTATAATTTTCTACTTTAAAATCTTCTAATGCCAGAAATTAATCGCCCAAAAAATTCTAAAATTATATCATCGGACTGCCCGAACATATATCCGCCCCAATTGTAATTTTCAACTGCCGGAATCATTTTAAGCCGAGGGATATTATAGGTATAATTGCACTCATTTGCAAAAATTAATTGACATGCACTGAAGAGAAAACATTTACTCAGAGATATTAAATCAAAATTATATAATTAAGTTTGTAAAATAAAAGTTTTTGACTTGGCACTAATTCAATACTAATTTACTACACTAAATCAATTATGAGAAAAGTTATGAAATATAACTCTGCATTATAACACTGCAAACACTGCTATAACACTTAAAAAAATTTTTAGTTAAAATTTAAATGTGTTATTCATTGGTTGT